>JAPYZM010005633.1:0-10141 GCA_030522845.1 Psyttalia concolor | reverse complement strand
TAACTTGAACACCGAAAATTATATTAAAAATATCGCAATAACATAAAGTGAATAGAAAAATACAATTCTATTTATTTTTGTAAAGAATATTTTTTACTAAGAATTTTAATAGAAAGGGGCAGAAACTACTAAATAGTTCCCGAAAACAAGAGAGTTATGTAGCGTGTTTGCACTAATTTTTTATCAATTTTTTGCAGCCGTTTTTTTTAGGGGAAAAATAGTAGGATAAAGAAGACTAGACTCACATGATCTCCAGTGCCCGCTAAATGCAAGCAAACAGGTTTTGTTTTATGGGAGGACCATTTATGTGGCAGGATCAACTGGAAATGACAATCCTTTGTCTCCTCTGGCATAATGTTGGGTAAATGATGCTCGAATGGAGACTCGAAACAGCCTTCTATTATGTGACAATCTGACCACTCTTCATCCTGCATAGTCGGGTCAATTTAAAACTATCAATTGGCTACATCTGTTTGACTTCTGAGCAGCGGAATAGAACATTGTTTTTTACCTTAGTTATAGTTATTGGATAATCACGGGGAATAAGATTATAACATGCTTCACGATTTGCAACGACCTTTCTAAATTCGAATATTCTGGAAGCAAATCAATTGTTTTCTAAGCAAATTGTTGTGCATATACGAGAATTTGTGCGAAAAGTAAAGATGCGTGGGGAGTTGTCGCTGTAAAAAATGATAAATGACAGAAATGAAATTATACATTCGAAGATGTAATATGCAAGAACTAAAAGGTCCTAATTGCCGCAATGAATTCATGAATGTTATTAAATAAATTGATGGACATAATTTCTCTGAGGACTGCTATGGAATTTCCATTGGAAATTTATGAGAAGACTAAGGTCTATTAGAATTGTAGTTAGATAATATATTGCCTTTTCGGTGTCAATTTTATCACAGTTTGTACAATTTAACTTTGAAATTGTGTTAGGAGATTTTTAATAGAAAAATTCAATAGATTTAGTTTGTTTTCTGGAAATTATTAGCATAAATTTTTTAGCAATTCCTTGGACAAAAAATCAAGTACAAAAACTTGAAGATTTAGACGCGAAGAATTTCTATTGACAATATTTCACTGGAAGACGTTCTGCATAAAAATTATTTTGCATCGATTTTATTCTATAGAATATGTTGCATTGAAAAAATTATGTCAATAAACCCCGGAATATTAGAATAGAACAGTTCCAAAGCCAATGGAATCTCGCTAGAATATCCTGAAGAAATTTCCATCTTTATCTGAAAATTTTTTGCTGGAAACTACAAATTTTTTATCCACATTCTACATCTAAAAATGTAAAAATTTCCGTTGTAATGATCGTTTTAAACAAAAATGCAATATTGATGAAAAAAATATTCAATTTCCACGCAAATGCGGAATAACTATTCTAGGTTACCTCCGAAGACTCTCAGGGTTACCCCAGCCCTTGGTAAAAAACTTGGTCAACAAAATTCTCCGGTAAACAGCGTCGAGTCGACTGGGTGGCATTGTGTAATATCGAAAAAAATTATTGGCGCTTCACTTCTCCAATAAATAAAAAAAAAATATCACGTAAAATTTGTCGCTGTCACTGACTTTTCAATTTTGGATCCGAAATTTTGAACTAATTCACATTTTCAAACCGAACCAAACAAAATAAAAATGGAATACCACCCGAACATGATCAACACGATCCATCGGCATGAAGATAAAAATTTCTGTGTGTGTGCGTGTCAAAAAATAAACGGAATGAGTTTTGACGTAGTGAGTGGACGGGCGCACACTGAGAGAAATTTTGGAGCAGTTCCGACGTTTGTTTATTTGTCACGCAAACTGTCGTCGAAGCGATTTTCTGAATGATCAACAGTCGTGTAGTGACTAGCTAGCCGCTAGCTTGCGACTAAAACGTCAAAATAAAATACCGGTGAGCCTCTATGAAAATTGAACTTACCATCTGAGTGAAAATCTCGTTTCCAAGTCTCTTCATTGTAAGGCGATTATTCTGCAAAACTCAATTTTTTTTACATAATTTTTGATCTCGTACCCCCACCTCTCTTGTAAGAATTTGTCATGTTTTTGTCGAGAAACGATTATTCGGAACGATCCAAATTCATTGTTTCTAGATCCCAAATTACAAATGAAAAAATGATAAAAATTTGAGTCTTGTTAAGTAATCGAATACTCACGAGCACAAGATTTAGAATCTATTCTTTTGCTCAGATGGTAACATTCGCTCTCAAGTGTATACTATATATATACTTACTGCGGACGAAGTAACCTCGACAGGAGTGGCGGGAAACCCGAGCATAAGTGGAGTAGGGTAGAGTGGGGGTGGAGGTTATATTTTCGGTAATGTCGATCGAGTATCCTCAAAGGGTATATAGATACAGACAAAAGATTGCGGAACTAGGTTCAAAACAGCCATAGCCATCAAACATCGAGTAATTGACTATCATAAAGTACACGTACTCTCAGTGGGTGTAATATACGTCGTTTTTTGGCATGTGCCCTGGCTTCACTCTGTTAGATCACGATCTCCAAATAAACTGAGTTTATCATATAAAGCAAGATGTCGTTGAAAAGATCCCCTGACCAGTCAACAGTCGTTATTTTCGCATCTACTGGTACATTGGTAAGTTCTTTTCTCATCTAAAACTAAATCACATCTGGGAATGTTCTTGTCCACCAGATGAGATCGGTGAAAGAGATTCGCCGTGTTCGTCAGACTGTTCATAATTCAGGTTAGAACTCTATGTTTAACGTTGGATGCGATCGATCTGCATCGGAATGTTGTTTTATGCCGGTTTGCATGCATCATCGGTTTTCGGGGATAAAATTGAAGTGATCAGTGATGGATTTTCCAAACTTTCGGAGGAGTTTACGGGAATGGAAATAGAGTGGAATTACTTCTTGATATGGAAAAAAGAGGATTTATTCATCTCTGGAGATTGCGGAGCAGGCGATGAGATGAAACCGCTGATTTCACCTGAGGGGAAACAAACAAAGTCAGTGTCATCAGATTTCAGATGGATATATATAGAAAACAACTTGGTTAGAGTCAGCTAAAATTGAATAGAATGTCAACAGTTTGGCGAATTGCTGGACTGTATGAGCAATGACTGATTATATATACGTAAATGCTTTGTGAATGCTGTATGTATGACTGTATGAAAATTATTTTTCTCCAGATGCAAAACAAACTGCTAGGAAAAATGTCAAATACGTGCATACATCAGGTTTATATAAATTTAGCTGTAAAAATGTTCTCGGAAATATCAATATAAATACATGAAGAAATTTAAAATCAATTTTTCACGTCATAAAGTATGAATTCTAACGAATTTGTTTATATTGTATTGTCTTCTTAAAACTAATTAACTTATTTTGTTGCTCTCTCACTTCAATTTCAGATTCATTCATGCATTACCTGATAAAGAATTCGTGACAGTGATCTCTACAACTCGGAAAATGTGGCAGTACAAGATTTATGAAGATCAGTGGAGAGAAGTAGACGATTTCTTACCCACCAATGATGATAATTTACAGGAATTCGTTACGAGGATTGATAAGAATAGCTGCATTGTCGCTCTGACGAATTTAGGTGAATTGAATGCAAACATACAGAGCTGGGCAAAATACTATTTGAGATTATCATTAACTGCTCTGTTGAAGTCGAACATTATTGAACAACTTTTACAAATAAAAAATAAAATAATTAGACAGTTTGAATAAATAATAGATCAAGGTGAGAGTCTATCAAATAAACGTCTGAGTATAGCTCACAATCTCAAATATCTATTTCATCCCATTTTTTAAACGAAAAAAATACTTTTTAATTGATCGAAGTTGTCAATTTGAAATTGCAGAACGTTTGATGATTTAATTTTAGATTGTGTCCATTTTTGCTAGAATGGATGAATGAATTTAAAAGTTTAAATAGTTTTTCAATGATAGGGAGACTTTTCAATATTCCAAATTTGGTGGACATGCCTAAGAGAGTGAGATTCGTGGATGTTGCTTGTGGATTCAATCATTCAATCATCCTGGCTGATAATGGAGATGTTTACTCTATGGGCATGGGCACGTGGGTATTTTTTTTTTTTATCAAATTGTCAATTTACTCTACTTGCGAGCGATTAATTAATAATTAAAATATCAATTATACGTAATTTATCTTCTGGGAGATCGAGATATTGTCCTGAAAGAAAATGGTCAACCATAAAACGATTTTAAAAGCTAAAAGCGATTTTAATCGCTCGAGAATCCAATTTTGGGCCACTGATTACTTATAGAGGATTTTCAACAAGAAGCAATGAATGCCATTATTCGAATTAGACAATAATAAACGGAAATTTTATTTAAAAAAAGGCTTATTACAAACAATTTTTAGGAGAGGGCAATTGGGGCATGGCGATTTGGAAGATTGCGATGAGCCAACGTTAATTGAAGCATTGGCTGGGTTGAATATCACTCAAATTGCTGCTGGAGGCTGGCACAATGCTGCCCTCACCAATGATGTATGATTTTACCCTGAGACTTTTTGTTTATTAACCGGAAACTGTGATAAACCTAAGAATTTTTTAATGGAAATCAGACAATGATTATATTTATTCTACCACTAGTCCTGAAAAAAAAAACAATTTTTTCTTGAAGTCTAGACAAAATATTTAATTTCTCGAATTGTTTTGCAATACTTTAGGAACTTATTATGTAATTTAATAAATAGTTGGAAAATATTTTGAAAATATATGAGTAGTAGACAAACAAAAACTGAAACTCATGAAGAGCTAATGCTAATGTTTGCCAGGGGGATTTATACACCTGGGGATGGAATACAAATGGAGAACTTGGCATTGTGAGTGATCAAAAGGTGATTGCACTGCCTACAGCTGTTGATTTCAAGACTGAAAATGGAGATATTGTTAATGAACGAATTATGAAAGTTCAGTGTGGCAATAATTTCACGATTTGTTTATCAGGTAATTCGGCCTTGGATTTCTGTAAAGATACACAGACAGAGAACAATCATTATTTATTTCTTTCAGCTGAAGGAGTACTCTGGGGCTCTGGTTCCAACAAATATTGCCAACTAGGCCAACGAAGGCAGGATCTCGAGGGCACCCAGAATTTCATCCAGTTGAGGAGTCATTTTGAAAATAAAAGTATTGTAGATATTAGATGTAGTGAATGGGGGAGTTTATTGGATGTCAGATAATAAAGTCTTCTTTTGCAAACAATCTATACTTCTTGGATACAGGGTGTAACATATCCTTTCATACAAATGCCTTTGGTTTGCGAATCTAATTATTAGTAATTCGGCTTTAATTTAATTTCATTGCAGTAAAATTTCAAATATTATTGAGCACTGAATATAAATCGCAATTCAAAAATATATTTAGCTGAATCTTTCGAATTTCTATTAACTTTAATGGAAGAAATGAACTGCAGCTCGCAGTTGCTATCGATTTTTGTGACGAATTTAGTGAAGTTCCAAGGACGAAATTCCGAAACGGTCAATTATTAAAAATTTTCGAAATATTGAAAGTTTCTACTCACATTTTAGTATTGAAGAAATAGAATATTTTTTTACGATGAGCGATGAAATGGGAATAAAGGTAAAACCACAAGTTTCGTCATTTTTATTAATTGGTTTTATTAATTTTTTTTTTCCATATTTTGTTCAATATTTTCAGAAAATAACACTCCAAAGCGAAAAAACCGTATATTCTCACCAATCCCAATGTGTGTATAATATATATTATACTTTTTTCATATATATAATATTTATTTATATATATTCATAATAAATGTGGAGTAGCGCACACTTTAGACTGTTATGTATCGATACCGTTATAATTTTACCGATAAATTACAAATATTGAAAAACATGAAACAGACACAGATGAATCGATGAGCGAGGATTAATTTCCAATAGTCCAAGCGATTCTCACCCCACTTATTTCCCTCATCAACTTTATTTAAAAATCGAGTGCAATGGACCAAGTGTTTTATTCATCCCCAGATCGTCAGGTATCTCGAACTCGACATTTACAATAATTATATCAATTACAAATTGAAATAGAATTTACATCGAAATTAAATACGAATCACAGATCGGTAACAGATGAGTCTCGAGATCACTTGAATTCATCACCAGAATTTAATTACAATGGGCGATGAAATGCGGTTTAAATTCTGACGAACAATAGAACACTTGCGTTGTCGAGAATAATTGGAGATTACGCAATATGAAAATGAAAAATCGCTCATCATCAACCTGAAGTTTACTTATTATATTTGTTTTCACATCGAAGTCAAAAAGGCAATACGCAGTATGAACTTACCTAATAAATGTGTGTATCAATTATGTGTTCTTTTTGCTTTACAACTATTTTCTGGTTTGTGGTTTGCATCATTCTCTTTTATTCCTCTTTTATTCGATAAAAAAAAATCTCATGGTTTCGTGTTTAGTTTTTTCGGTTTTTTTATACAACGCTAGCTTCACTCGAGCGCATCGAGTTCATAGCAGGGATTTCATTTTTTTTGGAAATTAGGAATGTTTGGGAGGTCAGAGCTGGCTGAAGTGAGAGGAGGAGCCGAGTATCTAGATTCAGAGTAATTGCGTATGCACAGCGAACAGAATTTTTTTTCAAGGAATGAAATGAAAAATAAACGAATTGAAAATGATTACGATGTGTTGTGGAGGTGGCAGTTTATTTCCACTAATATTTTGCCTTTCGTACTCCAATTTTCGATTGGATAGACGTCAATTGATGAAACAGAGCCTATTTTATCAGGGTATTTTGATTTTCGAAAAAGATTTTCGGCGAATACTCATTTTGATGCTGAAAAAAAACTAGTTTTTTTTTGTATTGAGGTTTTCCAATTTATCACTGGAGACATATATTTTAATTTTTTTTTTCATATGTTTCCGTGATCAAATTTCATTCCACAAAACTCCAAGTTTTGGAAGCCCATATGAATAATAAGAATTGAAATTAATGTAAACTAGCAATTAAATAATAAATCGGAGAAATTCAATTTCATTAGAGATCCGTTGCGTTGCCATTTAGAAAAACGTACTGAAAAGTGGTAAAAATTTTGTAAAGTTTTCCACTTCCGTTGTTTGTTTTAGAAAAGGCGTTTGAAGGGACAACGCACTGAATTTTTTAAATCATAGATGCGTTCATTATTCAGTTTTAACATTAAAAAAAGATATCGGTTTTTTTATTCATCAGAAAGTGCTCTAAAACTATAAAATCGTTCAGTTACATAAGCATAATATGTACACAGACTAAACTAAACTAAAATGCACTTAAAAAAAAAATCTTTGAGCTTTTTATTTCTCCCGTGAAATTTATCCAAAGTAAAACAATTACGAAAGTGGCCATAACAATATCTCATAACAATATCTCGATATTGAACAATTTATTATTAAAAAAAATAAATAAAACTGTACTGCATCTGTGATCTTGAAATTTCCATGCAATTTCCTCTTAAATAAAAATATTCTAAAATTTATAACAGTAATTCACAAATTTTCTTGATAAAGAATCTCTAAAAAATTTAATTTCAATGATAAATCTTCTCATCTTCTCTTAATCACCACAAAACTAGTCCCGAATAAATAAAAAAATAAAATGCAATTTATACAAAAAAAATTAATATTTTCAATTCGATTTTTATTGAAAATAATACAACAAAATGTTTCATAATGTAATAATAATAATAATTAATTAAAAATAATTAATATTTATAGATACGTACTTGTCTTACTTGGTATTACCTAGATAATCGTGTCTTAAAACGGCATTTTATTTAAATAATAATCATGATCATCAGTAATCAATGAATCGTAATAAAACAATATAATAATAGAGACAATAAAGTTAATAATGATCGATATATCTAACCGTTAAATCATGAATCAATAGACAAACTTAATGGCCTAATTAACCATGAAATTATTGTATTTATCAATCGTCGTCGTCCTCTCGATCACTTTATCCACGAATAGAATGTATGAATTGTTTCATCTCCTGTTTAATATTGTTGTATTGTAAGCTTTTCATTTATCTTTCGTTCACCGTCTAGCAAGTAATAATGAATAATTAATTAATTAATTAAATTACACGTTGCTTGGATATGCACATAGAGATATAAAGTCGTTTTTGGTCCCACCTAACTGCAAACATTATATTCATACATTTTCATTGTTATTTTCTTCAGAATGTTGGAATTTGTAGGTGTGCAATTACCGTGTGTATGTGTCAGAAAACAAAATTCTCGTGATTGCGCTTTATTGATCGTTAATTGCATGATCTTTCCTCCTAACTCGCAGTTTTCATTGTTTCATTTTGGTGACTCTTTTCTTGTTTTTTTTTCCATAAATTTTAGTTCAACTCCTATCGCATATACACATCAATTTATGCTTTCGAAATTGAGTTGTCAATGCAACTTTGGGATAAATTTAAAATTATTCAAATAATAGTTTCAACATTTCATTGATTTCATTTCGAATTCTCTTGTTTTTTTTTCATCGAATTTTAATGTCTACTTTTAATTCATCACTGGGAGAACTGCTCGTCTTAATTTTACAACTGGCATTTGTTGTATTTCACTCGGCTATTACCAATTACCTTAAATTACCTAATAAAATTATATACTCTCACTATAGGTTTCAATTCGACGATTGAATCCATCGAATTTCGAATTTACATTGCGACAATTGTTGAGACAATTAGTCGTGTCAATTAATCAACAGCCAATTGTGGAAATTTTTTATTGGAATTTTTTAAATTCATTCTAATTACAATAATAAGGCTATATAATTTTTACCATATTTTTCACCTCAAATACTGCTATATCAGTCTCATTTTCCTCAATTTCACATATTCCTGGGAGAATACGTGAAATCAAACTCAAGTTTAATGCCAGTTGTATCTGTCTTTATTCACTGACTGAGGGATAAAGCGTGTGAGAGGAATTATCGACTATTGGAAAACCTGATTACGTTAATCGAGATTCAGTGTTTTTCATTCCTCGAATAGCCGAGTGACAGAATAAATTCATCCCCCTCATTACGTTTTCAACCCCAGTGCGGTGTGATGTATCGCTTCATTTAATGTTAATTAATAACTTCACAACCACTTTGACAACAACGAATCATCAACAAACGAAAAAGACATTTTTTTTTTCAAATAAAAACGAAAAAAGTAGTTTAAAAATCCCATGGAGGGTGCCAACAGGACCCCAGGACTTGTACAAATGCCTCGAAAAAATCGTCAAACTGCTCCTGCAAAAATATCAAGAGTACGAGACGTTGGAGAAGTCCTAGGGGTGAGGTTGGCTGACGTATCACATTAAATCATCGTGAACCACACTCTTATTCAGTTTTTATTAAAACGCGCGACTTCCCATCAATTTTATTCTCAGCTCAGCAAAATCGGATATTTTAAAAGAATTAATACTATCCCATTTTGCCCCACCTTATTTTTGTTTCGTTTTTCCCAAGCAATTGAAGACATTATCGTCAAGAAATATTTGTTCTCTCTTCAATGTCTTACCAAAAAAATTGCTTTCGACATTATTTCATATTACGTGAGAAATGGGAAGTGAGGAATTCCTTCAAGTGCATCAACGAGACCCCAGGACTTTGATAATTGCCTCGTAAAAATCGTAAAACTGCTCCTGCAGAAAAAACGAGAGATGCGGTAGTGTCTCCCGCCGAGTATAGGGAATACGAGACATTGGAAAAGTCCCGGGGTAATGTTGGCAGACCCATTAGCTTTATTGCCAGTGGGGCAAAATGGGACACCCTTAATAAATCAATACGATCCCCTTTTGCCCCACTGGTTAGACGTAATCGTCAACAAATACTTGTTTTTTTTCCCAACGTCTTAATTCTTATTTTTCTTTATTTATCCACTATCCTAGTGTTTTTCCATAGGCAATGGGAAATGTGATGATAAAATTGTTCATTCAATTTCCCAAAATGATTTAATTTTCCATTCGCGAGTGAAACCTTCCGCAAAAATGTATCAATATATAAATTTGCAATTATTTTGGTCTAATGCGTAATCGTGTTGTGTAAAAATGATTTCTGTATACAAGTGTATATTATATCCATCGTCTTGTTATTCACATG
>JAPYZM010005629.1:0-17012 GCA_030522845.1 Psyttalia concolor | reverse complement strand
ATCCTTGGAGGATATATGGGCATCTATTCCCTATGCATGCGACTGTGGATTCTACACTGTACCGCATTCGCATGATAAGACATGGGAAAACCACAGAACGCCCATGTCGGTACAAGCGGCTACTGCTAATAGCAACCTCCCGCTCGCCGGGGCCTCAGGTAGTGAGAAAAAATCACCGGTAGCCGGGGTCGAACTCGCAACCTTCCGCACACTAGGCTTGCACCTAGCCGCTTTTTTTTTTTTTTTTTTTTTAACCAAGTTTTTTTTTTTGTACAGAAAATTATTTACATATATTTACATATTTACATTTATGAGAAAAAAACTGGTATATAAAAAACATATAATTTTCGTTGTTGTGTTATGTATACAAACGGCCACAGTATGGCGCTCGAGTATAATTTATTTTTGAGATATAGTGGTTGTTGTTTTATTATTTAGGTTTTTTTTTGTGTTAAAGGGAGTTACCCTTTTCTTTGTTTTCTTTGTGTTTGAAATCGCCCATAAAAAAAATATAAGAGTAGTAAATCATAACAAAAAAAAAATAAAAAAAAAAAGGAAAAAAAGAAACTAAAACATTTCGTGTTTTATTATCTTTGCTTATTTGTAGAAAAAAAGGGCGTAGTATGCATTAGCTATTGTGATGAATCTAGTCTTTGTGACTGAGAGGGAGATATTTTGGTGTATAGTAGAAAATTTTTTTTTTTTGTTGTTTTTTGGAATTTAACTCGCGTTTTTTAGTGGAGATATATAATATTTTTTATGTCATGGGGTTGCGGTAATTAGGGAATGTTGTTTTTTTGTTATTTATTTATTTTTTATTTTTTTCCCTCCTTTATGGCGGCCTAAGATTATTTTTATTGTCTGTGATAAATTTATGTAAGTAATATCTACGTTGTTGGCTTACTATTGAGTTAACATTTATTGAGGCAATTTTTAGAATTCCGTAATTATCATTTTTATTATTAGTTTGGAGATTATTCGCCATCTTTATTTTAAGTTTAGGTCGCACCTAGCCGCTTCGGCCACCGATGTCGGTGATCTTACCACTTTCTTTAAGGATCAGATATTTTTTTAGAAAATATCGACGATTCTCTTTTCAATATCTTCTTTATGTAAATAAAACAGTTTAGGCGAAAAGCGTCATAAAATTGTCATCTTCGAATAGTATTTATTGTTTATTAACAGACCACATTAAGCAATTGGCGTAATGTTTTTAAACAAAATTGCGTAACGTTTTTACCCATATATTTTTTGCAATATAAAGAAAAAATTGAAAAAAAAATCGCTAAAATTTTCCAAAAAATACATTTAATACTTGAAGAAAATGATGAGAAAAAAATATTAAATAATTATTAATTAAAAATTAAGTAAACTATTTAAAAGTGCCATTTTTCCAAACTTGCAGTAATTAATAATTTGAAAGAATCGATATGTTCAACAGTGGCCAAAGCCATTGGATATCAGAATCCACGTCATATCCACTTCATTCAATATTAAATATCCACTCCTCATCCCCTTACTCTAGAATTGTTCTAATGAGACTTACCCACGAACCAGGGATTCCTCTGATTATTTTCCACAGTTAAACTGAGGAAATAGTCTTCGAAACCCTCGACAGGATTTGCCTGCGGTTGAACAGACAATGTACCCTCGACTTCGGGCTCATTATTATTGCTGACTAATCCCCTTGCACTCCAGCCATCACTACCAATCCAGGAAAATGCACCAGTTGCATTGCATCGTCTGACTGCTCTCATCACACCAGCCACCTCTTGATCCGATCCGAATATAATGCATCCTGTTTAAGAGAATGAAAAATCCGTCAGTGGATAATTATTATTAACTTAAGACAATGAACTATTCCCGATCAATTTATGTTTTATTTATGTACATTCTTTATTATTAAGATCCTGAAGTGAGATTACTAATGTATGGAAGCTTGGGAAGAAAACTATTTCAAATTGAGTCACATTGAGATTTTTTGTCTTTACAATTATTCCCATGTGACAATTTCTCCTTTTTGCAAAAAATTTTGTTATTAAAAATCGAAATTTGATGGAAAAATCAATGAAGGTTGTCAATATCAATAAAAATGAGTAATTCCATTTAATTTATTGAGTAGTTTAATAAAATTTGACTTTTAATATTCATATTCTTTGGATAACGATTTTGAATAATTGACGATTGCTGATAAATTTCGGGTGAATGAAAACTAAATGTAAATCCATAGTGAACAAATTATTTTTAAAAGTGCAAATTTAGTTCAATTACTTGCATGAAAATTAGGACTAGTCAAGTGATTTCGGGTAAATCTATTTCTGATTCTTGAATTTATTTGAAATTTCCATATTTTGTGAGGATTCTCACAAGAAATAGTACACTGTTATTTTCTGAGAAATTGTTTGGGGAATATTCTTTGAACTTTTATATTTTAGTTATTATTTTTGATGTTATGAAAGAGTAAAAGGATGATTTTAAAATAAAAATTCGAAAATCTTTTGTAAGAATTAAATTGTAATGGAGGATGCGCGAGAAAAAGAGAGAGATGAAACGAGAGTGGAAAAGAGGGCGACAATAGAGAAAGTTTCATTAAAATTTCTACTGCTAAATATTTTGAACTCTATCAAATTGTTACATAGTTTTTCTTTCCTCTTTTATTCCAAGCAAGATATTTAACTCTCTGGGAAATTTAATTTTTTTCTGACAATTGAATTTCTCTCTCGGGTGTAATTTAAAACAAATTGAGATGTTCAGAATATAAAATTGAAGTATTTTTAATTTTAGAAAATATGTAAAATATAAAAATATCTATTGAATAAATCGTCAAAAAACGAATATACAGTCGATCTACGAACTTATAAACCCGCTAATTACGCGTGGAATCAGCTACATACTCGACGTCATCGTCCCCAGTGACCTATTATTTCAAGATTTAAAATACAACAGCAGAAACCCTCGATTTCCTCCGAGAATTTTGATATCACAAGTGAAAACAAATAAAAAATTAAAATTCTTCTAACTCCTGCTGACTATTGCGCGTTGGGGCTCGTGATAGCGTGTAATTAATCATTCTCACAATGAGTCTACCCGCATAATTGTGAGTAGAGTTTCCTGATTTATTCACGTCGAAGTGAGAGAGGTGGGGGGGGTGGCTGCGAAATAATTGATGAAGAGTAATTATTCGCAGCACAATTGAGAAGCATGAAGAATGGTTCAATATTTCAAAGGTTTATTTTCAGCAAACAAATTTTAAATAAAGCGAGTTCAATTCAATCGGAGACATCGAGGTAAAAAAAAAATACTTTCTGGATAAATGTTTCATTGTCATGCAGAAAAAAATTCGATGATATTTATTTTTATTTCGAGAGAAATTTAATTACTCCAAAGAAAATATTCCAGCGGTTGTGTATGTTTTTTTCACGGGAGCTTTAAAATAAATCAGAATTTTTGAATAAGCGGTTATGCCGGGAAAAATATTTGGTCGCCTCAACGTGGAAATTAAAAAAAACATTACACTATTTTTTGGAGAATATCTAGTGGGGCCAATGTCCAACGCAGTCGAAAAAGGGAAACTAAATAAGACATTTATATTGCAAGGACCTTTTTTTGGAAACCTACAAAGACGATAGGTGAAAGGCTTGTGGGACGAGAGTGAAACTCGTGTCCTTGGTGGAGCTTATCACCGGGTACTGGTTCCTAGCCTCGTACCTAGTCAGGATAAGCAAGGGGAATAGCCCCCTATGCCCGAAATGCAGACTACACAAAATGCAGCACAAAATGCAGCGGTCTGGACGAAGTCTGATAGGAGGTCTTTGAGGTCACGTGCATCGAGGAGATTCACGTTGATAGGGACGGCATCGACGGGCTCTACGACTTTGCTCGCCGAGCTCAGATATTGACGCCTATCGACTCGACGGCTCCAAGGCAGAGTGGAAAATGGCTGTGAGGCTGATGCCACATTCCGTCCTTATGGGAACGTCTATATTTTTCTACCAATCTAAAAGTCATCTTGCAAATTATTATTCTTATCAAATCGGAATTGACTTTTCAAAAAAAAAAAAAAAACAGGCGAAAAGATATTTTACAATCCACAAACAAAAGCCCTCGTAATTCGTTGAAAAATGGTTTCTAGATTGTACCTACAAAAGAAAAGAGGTAATTTTTCATCTAACGAGGGTTTTTCTGTGGTTCTCATGATTTTGTTCCTTCGTGTAATGGCCTAATCTTTTGAGAATCTATCCTGAGCTTTCTCACCTGATCCTCAGCAAAAAATTTGAAGAATTGTTTTAGCCCGTGATAGAAATGTCTCAACTTTTGTTCTTCTCAGTTCCTTGCACGTCTAGAAAGATCATTTTTTTTCACGCATCTCAGTTCTCAATTTCTGTCTTTACCAGACGTGAGTTATATGCCCGAGAAAAACATCGAGGGATGATTGGAGTGAGGAATAGCTACCGGAGGGTCATTACTCGTTGATGTTCTCTAATGGTGATGCTCGTATGACAGGTCAGCTCATTTGGAGATCGCGATATTTGTGGAAAAATGGTTAATGAGGTGATGGGTGGCGTCACGATTCAGTATGAGAGGAAAAGTTGGAATTGTCAAGGAGGCACTTCAACTATTTCTATTGTAAAGTCAGCATAAGTTTTTCTTTCGCATTTGGCAATGGGGACACGGTTACCTATGGTAATTAAGTGGAGTAGGGGTATCTAGCGATGTAAAAACTTATGGTTACTTCAGTTTAATTGTGAGGAATTCGTCATAGAAAAAAAAGTTTCACGTTTATAGCAAGTGGTTTTTGGTTTTGCCTACCATCGAGTAATGAAATTCTCCTCCGTGTCACTCGCTCCCTGACTTATAACAGATGTCACTTAATATACTATTAATTAAAATAAGCCATGCGGCAGAATACATGTGATAATCTCCATATGACTGTTATTTTTTTCTGTTTTCCCGTTTTTATTTCTCCCAATTTCATTGATAGTAAGCTCCGAATAGATCCTACATCATAGCCATCAGGATATGCTCCAGTATGATCAAAGACGACGTTAATGCATAACACCGTAAGAATTGCAAACGGGTATATGTTGCAACGAAAATATATAATCTCATATTTTTTGTCTGCAGAAATTCGATGTAGTTAATAATTTCGAAAAACATGAAATTACAGTAAACATATATAATGAGTGATCATCATAGATTCACTATTCTAACGAGTGAGTTAACGTTCCAAAAAGTTTTTCAGAGTTGTACCTATATCAGTGTGCAAATCCGGTTATTGATAAAAAAAAAAAAAAATAGAAAACTGAAAATATCTCTGAACTTTTTAATAGAGAGATACCCATTTTTTGGTAATGTGATCATAACTGGACTCAACGCCAGCTTGAAATAATTTGAGCTTCCAGACATTGATTTGGTCGTCTTAAATCAAAATATCCACACCAACTAGGTCGGACTCGAAAATTAAGTGAACAGTTGGGTGGGTGGGAGATGAACACCTTCGAGTACCATGGTACACCTTTTGGGGTTCATTCCAGCCGCGTCCCCGTTGCGAACCCCGGGTAACGCTAAGTGCTGGAGAGGTTTGTTATACCTTTCCACGCGTTGAATTGAATTTATTTAATTTTGAAATTTTTTAAAATTTATATACCTTCAGTAGGGAAGGAGTGGGGAAGGTTCCGTACATCTACCCAAGCACACTGAATTTCAATTCATTATGTCTTGAATTTATCAATTCATTTAGAGCAACCAGTGTTCCGCCACCAGAAATGTCAATTCCCATTACATTCCAACTATTGTATAACAGCTTTCATTCAGTTTCCAACGATAAGTTGTGAGTCGGTATAGCGTATTTAAGTTAACGGAACGATTTTTGTGAGGAAAGATTGAAATATTTTGACTTGAATTTTGAGTCCGGATAATTGTATATTACCCATTTTTTGTTAGATTTAGATAGGTGACATCAAGAGGAATATGTTGAAGAACAATAAGTTCCTTAGAAACTCGGAGAATGCAATTTCCATCTGCCCACCAACTTTTCCAAAAGTTCTTTCTTCAAAATCCGAACAAAAATCCCGGAAAAAGACGATAAACCTCTTCAACACTTGTTTCATCCCAATAAATCCCCCAATCCCCTTGATCCCTAGTCATTTCTCATCATCACTTTTTTACTAGTTTTCGGCTTCTGGAAGTGCTTTTATAGATTCCCCATAAGCCCGGGGAGTGATCAGTTTGGATTAAGCGACAAAAGCCGTTGGCAACATAACTCATACATGGCTGATATAGACCAAAATGTACCTCTGGGATTTTCCCCACGTATTGCGCGTTTTAAATGGAGAGAATAATTGTTATGTCAGGGAGAAAGCGGTGGCAGTTGCCTCTGAGACTCGCCATGGCTCCGGAAATAGATGAAGAAAAATAACGAGCATTTTCTTCCAACTGTACCCAATGATGACAGAAAACCTCTCTCATTTGTATCTGTAGCTGCTCCTTGATATTTCCTCTTTGCTACATTTTTATTCCTCTGCTTTATGGTTATCAATTGCATTGTCTGTAGTCCAGTATTCTTTCTGCTGAGATGTAAGATCAAAGTACAACTCGAGCCAGTCAATTATTTGTTTTTGATGGTCAGAGAAATAAAGAAACTCGCAGGGATTTGATCAATATTCGGACAATGGACGCGATTGAAATTCATTAGATTGACAATGAAAATTAATGCTTGAATTATCGATATTTCTCACTTCTAGAAAATTACTCTTCAAATGTAAAAAAATGGTAATGGATGCTGCAGGTGAGAATACCTCAGCAGTTTTAAGATTCAATTTGTATCCATTTTTTAAAAAATCTGTCTAATTACGTCATTTTCGTAATTCAGAGTTGAATTTCAAATTCCTTTGTAATTTCATAATTGTTAAAAGGTATTGAGGAAGTTAAGATAATTGGTAATAATAATTGAATATAATTATTAATTAAGTAGCCACTCGATAATAAAGCAGGGAAGGAGAACAATTTTTTCTCCGCTAAGCTGAGAATATTTTTGCAAGAAAAGTTTCAAGATATTTTTTTTAAGTTCACACAAAATAAACTTATCATCTAATTGAATAACTTATGATAAATTTTCGTAGTTTCGGCTTTCAACGGTGCTTGCTATGAACGGGTTTTGATTCTCGCAAACTCTCTAGTGGTCTAATTCTTTTTTTAGTTTTACAATAAAATGACGAACTTTTTGATTCTTCCAATAATTGAATTTTCAACTCCTGAAGAAGTTGAGCATTACTCTGGAGAAAGGACTGTGAGAAAATATTAATTAATTCGAGAGAAGGGATAATAAACCTTATCATCCAACATGAATATTTTTGTGTTGAACTTCCTTCATTAATTGTAAAAATTAACTAGTGAAACTCATGACTAAATTTCTGATGCTGTTTATAGACATTTTTAAGCAGCTCAAATTGGGTTTATTGAAATTAAAAACTAATTACTACTCACGGATGAAATATCGTTGAGCCATTCACGGATTTACTAGTTGATTAAGCAATCGACCGACATAAAAAGTTAGGAACGAAGAAGTCCCTTTCATTGTTAAAATTTGTACAGAAAAAGTCTCAAGAGATTTCCTTCAGACGTTTAATCAAAAAAATTTCCCATCCAACAAAATATCCGCGCCAAATTTTTTATAAGGGTTGGCTATCAGCTCTCAATGAGTGAGTTTCGATTTCCACAAACTCTAAAATGGTTTCTCTTTCTAGTTTCATAATAGAATCGAGGACTTTTCGATTTTCCCGATAATTGAATTTCCCCCAGCGTTGAGCGTTTCTCTCCAGAAAGGATCACGAGAAAAAATAAAAGTGCATTACAATAGCAGGGGATCGGTGGATTCGAATTCTATCGGAACCTACGCTCTTAATATTCGAAAACGCAAAATTGGTAGTTGAAATATTAATTGACTCGGTGGAACAAACAACAAACAATATATTGCATATAAATATTCCAGCGGAAAGTGTGTTTTAAAAAGCTCACGAAGGTGTTCTCCATTTAGGCTTTGGAAAATTATGAACTCGTGAACTTCAACGTTACTCTAGCCGTGAAAATTACAGTATTGATAGTTCGGAGAATTTAATCGTAGTGATATGAAGAGTAATTAGTTTTGGCTGTTACCTCGGGCTCTGGGCTTCGTTAATAACTTCTGGACGATACTGTCGTATGCTGTTTCGTCAGCAACCCCGGAATCCTTCACGAGCTTCTCTTTGATGGCAATGCATATTTGATGCTTCGATAGGAGCTCCTCGAGTTCTTCGTAAGCCTTCAACAAACAAAATGATGTACCTTTCGTTAATTAATTAAGTTTTTTGTTAAATGAAAAAAAAATGATTCGTAGGACAACCTGATAATTACAGAGAGAAGGGGCCGGGTTTAGTTGCCAATTATGTTATTCAAAATTTGTTAACAGTGGAAGTCTCTGAATCCTCTTTGTTTATAAAATTCATAATTGTAGGAATGAAGATCGTATTAAATCTGGAGTTTAGGTGCATTAGTTTTTTCACTCCAATTTCTGTCAATCGACGAATAATACTTCATGTAGGAGAATAGTGGAGAGTAACTGGGGATTAGCAAGAATAATCCTCTCAAACCACCTCGCACATACTGCCCTTCTCCTCTCTTGGTCAGTTTAATTTGTTTTTCCAACATTAGAACTATCATTTAAGCTGCATTATATGTTCGAACATTTTATTATAACTATTGTAATATTTAAACTTTTCAACACTCATTCGTTAATATTAACTTTTTTCTCTGAAAATATATTTTATAAAATAGTGAATTTATAGAGGTTCAGAATTTATCGAGAAATTGACGTAATGCAAAAAAACAACAAAGCAAATCGAGAAATTGCGCTAATTCCTCAGTCATCCAGTCGTCCGACATAAATCTCGGGGAATAAATTCGAAAAATACATTGAAATGAAAGAAATCCATAAATTCATGAGATTTATGTGAGGCAAATTCCCGTAATGGATTTTTCTATGATCTATTGGCATTGAAAACACCCCAAAAACTGGGCATAAATCCGAGAATTAAAAAAACCATTCCTCCAGTTTATTGAACACACCCACTTACTACCCCTGAGGGTGTGACGTGCGATTTATCATCCCTAACTGTCCGCTCTCGCCCCACGAAGTTTACTGAAGACATTTCTCCATGTGGACATGCCTATCAGCTTTGGAGGGAGGAGAAAATTTTCTCAAGTGATATTTAAGATGGGATATCACTGTAGTAATTCATTCGACGTTACAAAGACATCTGAAACGTAATGTTTATCCAGCTAATAGAGACGCCGGAGTAACTCAGATATTATTTTTCTATAAAAACTTGCTTTATTGGCATATTTTATAGATAATGACTGCGATTGAAAATTGCTAAATTCTATCGTTTAATTTCCTCAATGAAAAAACACGAAAATATATTAATAGAAGTTGAACAGAAAAATACAATTTTACTGTGGAAGTATCCTATAAAATATTTTCTATCGAACATTTCACCAGAAACGGCCAAAAATAGATGAACTGATAAATGGAAATCCAATAGAGTTGTCTCACAACAGCGCTAGGATTTTCTGGGAATTTTTTTCACACGTGGCGGCAATAACTTGGATTTATCAAGCATGTCATTGAGGATCCCCTTGTGACCTTTCATTTTAGTCGACACTTCAGTTTCACAATAGAATGACATTTCCAAAGACTAGTCTCGCCGAGGAACATTAAGCTTCTGAGCTAATATTTTTATCCATTTCGCCTGTACGCCTTTCGTTTCGTGCATTGAGTTTTAAAGACGGCTTTTTCTAAAAATACTATCCCACTCGAATCACTACTATTCATTTTTTAACGAGATTTATAACGTACTAGAGTACTTTATAGTGTCCAACATATGATTTTTTGGCCAAACAAAACTTGCTTGAGAACTTGCTTTTTTTCATCTCGAGGAAACCGAGCCCTCGCCCATATTTGACTCCGCAGAATCTCCTCTGAGATACGGGGGATTCTCTCTGACAGCGACTGAGGATTTCCGTTTATACATGACACTGAAGCGAGAAAAATATGGTTCCCGTAAAGAGTGGGGAAGGACTTATGAGGTCGTTAGGGAATCAAACTTTTCCACAGTATTTTTTAAACGAATATGAAATATTTTTCCTCTTCCCCCCGAAGTTGCGATTCATGGAGGCAGATGTAGGGTTATTCATCGTGTAAAAGTATCATTTATCAGATGGGTGACTTTTGAAAAACTTATGACAAGATGATTTTAAGAGTTCAAGGGGGGAAGTTATCCGAGTCCATCAATCTTCCCTTGATGATTGATAAATCTTTTTGAGTGTTCAGCAACCTGTTGTAATATTTCATTGTTGGATTTATTTTGGTAATTGT
Organism: Psyttalia concolor; assembly: GCA_030522845.1. NCBI lineage: Eukaryota > Metazoa > Arthropoda > Insecta > Hymenoptera > Braconidae > Psyttalia > Psyttalia concolor. The sequence continues at coordinate 6,601 of JAPYZM010005629.1, read as the reverse complement.
ACATTGAGGAAGAAAATCAATTACCAAAGTGAAATAAAATTGAAGAAATGAGGTAAGCAAATATGGAGCTGGAGAATGACGAAAGTAATTATTCTAAACTTGGAAAATATCGTCAGCCTTTGCATGCGAATCAGTAACGAAATCGTTGAACGATTCAAGTCGACTTAAGTCTCAGCTGAGCTCTCTAGGAATATTTCTGAATCCAAGGAAGATAGGCAAATTTTCGCGCTTAATGTACCCTAAAAAAAAGGTTATGGCAAGGATGTTATTATCTCTCTTAAAATCTGAGATTTTTCAGTGAAAAGTGACAAATACTAAAAATCGATTTAAGCCCTTTTATTTTTATTCATAATTCGATAATTTTTTGCACATTGTTCCTCCATAATTCATGGGTTGTTTTCGATGCCGCCAGAATTTTTCGAATTGAGAGGAGGGTAACTGTGGGTATTACAGTTCAAGACGATACAAAACCTTTCAAATTTAAATTTGGTTCTTGAGACTGATCTCTAAAAAAAATGTGTTAAAATTCTCCTTTCATTCCTTCTATAATTTTTTTCTATTATCTTCGAATGTTTTTGGATTTTTAGAAGAATTAATTATAATTTTTTACAAACTGAGGTCGAGAGGAGCAGGAAGAAGGAGTGCGGGGGGGGGGGGGGGGGGGGGGGGGGGAATTTAGTCCCGCCCTAATGGAATCTTAGCCAAGTCAATAGCTATCGATCATGATCAAATTCACATTGGACAGAAGATGCGTCTGCGTGGGAGCGTGATTGAAACGAAACCAAAATCAACGATTCTTCTTTAACAAACGCGAAAAAGGGTGGGGGGATTTTCCTGCCAACGTAATTCGATCGTCGCTAAGGGAAGGCTTATCGATCGCGACCATATTCACTCCGATCGTCCTACCCCCCCCCCCCCAGCAGATACTCTCGTCATAAAACGTCGACATTTCATAAAATTAGAAATTTTCATTTTCGAGGTGAAAACAATAACTTCCTATTGGAAAGTTAAAAATATCCATTAATAATGTTTATAAAATTTATAAATTGTGAAGAAAACAAGAATAACTCAATTCAATTTTTGTCACTCAGACCGTAAAGCACTACTTCACGGCTGCTTCGCGGCCGTGAAACACCGCCCACAGACGTCGTGACAAAAGATATTGTTTGACACACGGCGGTGAAGAACTTTTCTGCCTCATATGATTACAGAACTCGCCTTCGGCTCGTCCTGTAACCTCATATTCGCCAGAAAAAGTTCTTCACGGCCTAGTGTCAAAATGTACTATACTAAAATTATTATCGAAAATTGTTCACTTGATTATCGAATGAGGCGTCGAAAAAAAATGTCATTCAATATTTTCAAATCTACATTAAAGTTCGTTTGAAACTTCCTAGTGAAACAACGTCCGAGATATTCAGGTAATTACGAGAAGTCTCACGTCTGACCAATGGACAACTCCACTACCTATTTCTCTTCTGTCTTGTTCACCCATTATACAGAACCCTCTAGAGGGTTTGATTAAATCCTCAATGATATATCACTCCCCTTGGTATTTATGTTCCAAGGAAGTTCAAACATGTGCACCCTATTGTCGTATTATCTGCCTTTTAACTCCAAAATATGCGACGTCGTGTGCATCGATGGGGGGTTTTTCAGGAGTCTCTAGCCATAAAAGAGCCACTTCTACAGTACACATGGGACAGTGTGTCTATACTCATGAGTGGAATAATTTGATAGCCGCCATATTCCGTGTAAATATGCCGCAAAGCAGCCCTTGGGACTATTTGTCTTACTCCGGCAAATTTTCTACCTCTCCGCAGGGTGAAATTGACTTTGTGTACCCTGCGGGCAATACATCTGTGCTCGTACAATGGCAGAAAAAAGCATACCTCGAATGCCTCAAGTTTAAAAAAGTTGGATAAATAGTCACGTGATTAGGACAAGACAAATTTCTCGGAATTTTTGTTGGAAATTTAAATAATGATTATTCTACATGCTTTCTTGTAACATCAAGTAATAGAGCTACGAGATGCTATGTAAATATTCATTTCAAATATTTACAAATCATTATATCCCAAATTCATCGTTCCTCGTTAGGAATGTATACAGAATCAACAAATTTCTTTGAAAAACTGGTTCTTAACCAACTTTATTTTAATTTTTATCAAACTTTGCAAGGTGAATTCAGCTCATTAGCAAAATTTGAGAAGTAATTCTTTACTATAATTTGTTTTAAAGTTCGTAAATACAAAATTAGCAGGCTTTCTGTCAATGTTATTTATTTATTCCGTTATCGTTTGTAAAATTTATTTAATTACAGCGAATTAGAAAAGGTTCTGCTATTTCTTCTACAAATATTTTTTTTCAAACTGGTCTGGGCTCATTTTATCAGGGATTTTCTCATTTCTTTCATTTGTTAAGAAAAGGGAAAAACTACGAGCAAATAGTTGCCCAATAATTGAGAAATCACGTTAAAAAAATAGAAAAAGTGAATGATTTTCGGCCGAATGGATGAATAAACGGGGATAACATTGATTGAGTTGTTATCGATATTATCCAATTTCTGGGAAGTTATAAAAATCAATATTTCGTATTTGCGATTACTCCTCTCAGTAACCGATATCGAATATGGCATAGATCAAATTTCGTTGAAAATACGCTGGTCTGTGGTATGAAAATTTCCTCCCACACCCACAAACCTAAAAAATGAATGATGAGCCAGATTGGAAATTCTAATATGACGTCCAAAATGCGAAATAATTCTTCGAATACAAAATTCCATTCAACTCCAACATCCTTCCATTGAGCGGCTAAATTGAATACCTTCATTGTTTTATCCATTATTTCTCATTTCGTGGAAAAAAATGTCTGAGCCCGGATTCCTCAATTATGCTAATCTACATAGTTTAATGTATTTTGCTAGTGTTCTCTCTCCTCAAGAACGAGGAGAAAAAAAATTTAAAAAGAGAATAAATAACAGCGTTTTTCTGCAGAAAAAACGAATTCGATGCACAACCTCATGAATGTTTCATGGAATTTTCCGCCATTGTTTGTTTTTTCGCGGCTTCAGCAGTGCTCCATCGCTCCACATTTAATTCTCTATTTTGTTTATTACATTTATTCTGCTTTTATTACATTTTCCCCTTCCACCCAGTTCTTATTTTTTCATTTGTTCTTGGTTCTTTTCGCCATTACCGAGCTTTCATTACCACCCACTTGGGTTGAAAGGAAAGGAAAAGCGGAAAGGAGTCGAGGTAGAAAAAAAACATAAAAATACGGGAGAGTGAAGGGGGCAAAAAATGTGAAGTGTTATTTATGCTTTGCATTAGCACCACAGGCTGTACTTGTTATCGTTATTGTTATGATTTTCTCCGACGGACTCATCTCTTGTTTTGTAGGTAAAAAAAAAAAATGAGAAAAATTGGAGCGGAAAACAAAAGTCATTCCATTGTGCCTGCAATTCAAAGGCTTTCGAATAAGATTTTATGGTATTTCCATCATTCTTCGGTGTGAATAGACATTTTCTCTTGGTTCTCTTCCCTTCACCTGGTCTAGTAAAAATAAGAATGATATTGCGGAAGGAGTGCTGGGCGATGGACATATGGGGATAATATGGCAGATATAACGAAACGAGTTGACTATGTCGTCGAGAGAAAAAAAAGAAGTTACTTATTCTAAGTGAAATAACTCCATGAACCATCAACCAGACCATTCGGGTTCTTCATAAAAAAAACTTAGCTAGTACCCCACACCAAATGAGCCAACCCCTGACCCTCACCCTCTTGAAAATTGCTGGGAATTGTTTGTAGAGTGGAGGGGCTTAAACAAGTGTATCTCAATTTTTTTCCCATTTTATCGTCAGCTCAGGCTGAAGATATTATTTTCTTTCCTTTCTTTCAATTATGATTATAATGCTCTTTTAAATTTGGACAAATCAGTGAAAGTGTTTTGGTTGAATTCTTCACCCGTTTTTCTAAATCTTAATTAATTAATTTTGAACGACTTGACAGATAGTTATGGTTATTTTTATTTTTGGGTACTTGCATCTTAAGTGTTTTGTACAACTGAAACTTATTGATGAAAAAGATGGTTCTTTTCTTTAAAGAAAAACTTGAATTATTGTTACAACATTCAGTTCAATCATTTTTCAATCCAGTAACATTTTCATAATAACCTCTTGAATTAAAACAATGAATTCCGTCATGTTGAATTATGTCGAAGGCCAAATTTAAACGAGGGATCCGTCAAGTCACTCAACTCAATTACAGTAAAGGGGGTTGGGGTTGATTCGAGAGATTAATTAAATATAAAATGTTGCTCAATTCCATTTGATGTATATGAAATTTCAATTGTAATAATCCAATCATTCTTTCCGTTGTTTTTTAATGAATTCTCCTAAGAGTGAATTAACTCGATTATATGTCCATTGTCTATTTGAAATAAATGGTGAGCCCTGTTGCCGTGGGCTCGACAGCTGATTTCGCGTTTGTCGATGAAAAATTTATACGAAAACGTGGCATGAAAAAGTTCCTAAAATTTTTTTTTTTTTTTCACTTCGATTGTCGTCAACTGTCGCTTGATGTTTAGACTTACCCTTAAGTCGGCGCTTAGTCGCCAGCAAAATCGAGGCGCGTGTGGAATTCCCTTTGACCCAACCGCATGTGGATCTCATGATCTTCTGAATTTGTTATTTTAAAAAACATATCCAAACACAACAGTTCTTCTAATAGTCAAAGATTTTTCGTTGATAATTCATAATTTCTTGATTAATAAAATAATCGTCACTTTCTACAGGGGACTAATTAAAATAAATAATTAACTTTCACTAGTAGTTATGAAAATTTTCATGTATTTACCAGTCCTTCTTTATTTTTGACTATGAAAATTGAAAAATGCAAGAGTAAATTACGAATTAATTAAAATAATTGAATGCTGCCGACCGTAATTGTCGGTTCATGAAATTGGCGATATAATACTCCGAGCGCATGAAGAACAAACGAGTGTCAAGTTTTGCAGGTTTAAAAATCCCGAGAGCTTACGCGAGGGATTTTCCTGTTAAATTTCATGTGATCATTTTTTTTTGCAGGGGAAGTTTCGGTGAATTACCAGAGATTTTTGGAATAGGGCACGAGGCATATTCTGCGGATTACATTCTCCGCCCCTCTCACGCAATGAATGTTAATCCGTGAGAGAGTGGTATGTAATATTTCCTAGGGCTGCAAAATTATTCAGTATTTTCCAATACCTCCGTACGAAATAAATGCTAGTGTCAAGTTTTGCACGTTTCAAAATCCTGAACGCTTATCCGAGACATTATCGTCTAATATTTGATGCGATCATTTTTGTTTTGCAGAGACGCTTCAGGGAACTACCGGATAATATTGCAGTACGAGGGGTATTCGGTGATTTATTTCGTCCTTTCCTCCACTTCTTCGAATTGTAACCAGTGAGAGCGTGGATTTCAAAATTTTCGTGGGGGTTAGTATCTTTAAGTTTATATATAACAAAAAGTCAAACAATTTCACATTTCTCACATAATGTGAACCGAAAAGTATTACATATTTAGCATGATTTTACGTTCAGGCAATTGCAGTTTTTTTTGTTTATTGCTTAGCAACGTCGGGTTAAATAATCAAAAAATTACAGACAGAATTTTCCTGAACTAGTAACACGCGATCTTAAATCACATACGCTTATTGGCTAAAGTTCGCGACAGAAGCGCGGGAAGGGGGGTGGGGGGGGGGGGGAAAAATTGAGAATATTCAAAATTTACGCTGGAATATTGGAATAATAAAAATAATAAAAAAATGTATCACGTTTTGCCAATTTGCCTAGTCACCAAATGTATTAAAAATGTAAATAAATAGATAAAATATGAAATTTTACTGATTTCCCAAAAAAAATACCCCCAAATTGAGAATAAAATTGCAAATTGTCAGATGTCATGAAAGTAATAATATATTGAATTCTGAATATTGAAACTAAATTATCAATCCAGAAAATTGAAATTCAATATTTTTCCAACTTTGAAAAATTCTATATTAGGAAATTGGCAATATTGATTATTCTTAATTTGATAAATTTACTCTCTAATTCGTCAACATGTTTTTGGTGTTACAGTCATTATCAAATAAATTGTTACGAATTTATCGAGCAGCGGGGGCATTTTGTATTTTTACTTTAACTATCCCATAAACGCGTAGCTGACGCTCTGTCGATAACTAAGACCGGTCGATATTCCTCGTTGGTGGGGAGAAAAGGCATTACACCAGGCTGTTCTTCACGTCTCTGAGAGCACATGAATACGGTAATAACGAAACTGTATGTAATACCACAGAAAGAAAGGCATAAAATGAATGTTACACTTTTAATATTTTTTCCTCTCAGCGTAAAATGAAATTTTTATGTGTTCACTTTTGGTGCAATCACGACTAATTACAAACGCCCTTTTGGAAAATTTTGAGAAGTAATTTCAGAATAGTATATTTCGTTACAAGTGAAAAATAGTATATTACGTTACAAGTGTGAAAAAGGGGGAATGTTAAAACGAGTGGGGTAATGTTTTTAGGAGCAGTCGTAGGACAGTTCACAGCAGAGT
>JAPYZM010005626.1:0-10841 GCA_030522845.1 Psyttalia concolor | reverse complement strand
GCACAATTTCGAAATGCTAATGCTCGATGCATATACCATTAGCCAAGTATTGACCTAACATTGGAAAATCAATCGTAGGCAGTCCTACTCTTGGCCAATAGTTACCTTAGAATTGATGCGCCAATCATTGGTAATGTTACCATTGGCTGCCGATTGGCCCGATATTGAAGTTCCAATGCTCGGTGATCCTTCCTTAGCCCCCCCCCCCCCCCGGGCCAGTGGCCCAAACATTCCCCCAATGTTTGGGCCACTTTTTGAACTGCCAATGATTGGCGCATGGACAACTAACCAGGTGTTAGCCAAACATTGAAGTGCCAAACGTTGGCGCTCTTACGCTTGCCCAATTATTGCCCTGTCACTGCAGCACCAATCTTTAGCGATTTTACAGTTGGCCTAGAGATGGTACATCGATGGTGGGCTTGTCAATATTAGCCCGTTCTATGGTTAGAGGTTCTATGTATAGATTTCCATGAGTTGGGCCATTTTCTGGCCATCGTTGGGATCACAATAGTGTGTATGCCAAATCTCAACCAAGCAATGATCCAATGCTTGAGGATTGGCAAACCCTACATGGGTAGCAGAAACAAATAAAGGCTCTACTAGCGCCGACGCCACCGCAAACGGCGGCGCCGGTGATGACTTTTTCTTCTGCAGAAAACTTATTGAATTTTTTCTAACATTTAGTACAATATACTCTATTTCAAATACCAAATTTCGATATGCCAAGAGATTATTTTTTTGCATGATTTTTTAAAATTTTTTCTTTTTCAAATTACCAATCATCGAAATTTGTATTCAATTCCTGTTCTTTTACCGTTTATAGTGAGGAGCGCGATAATTATAGAAATATAAAATGTCAGATTTCTTAATACTAAAAACTGCATTACCCCGTAATTTTATTTGATCTTTAATTTTCACATTTTCAACTTCAAAGTTTGCACCTCGTTTTTCCCCACTTGTAAATTTTCAATTTGAAGAATAAGATGATTATGATGATGTTCCCAAGTATGAATATCTCATTTCGAGCCTATGCTTTTGATTTTTTATCTCAAATTGGACATCTTTCATTCGTCATTTTCAATTTTTTATGCTTCACTTATCATTTTCTATTTAGTATTATATACTCTTAATTTCCATTTTCCATTTTTTATTATCTATTTGTTCACTTTCCATTTTCTAGTTTCAATTGTTCTTTTCTAACGTCGTATGTTTAACTTTCTAATTGAAAGTTCTTGAATTTGGCCCCAAAACGGAAAATTCATCGACGTTCCCTGACCAGTAGAAACTGCCCAGATCGTCTTGAAAAAATCATTTGAATTTCGTTTTTGCATTTGGAATTTGGAATTTTGAATTTCTAACTTCGACTATTGATTCAATATTTTCTATTTTTTGTTGTTCGTCTTTCATTTTCCATTTCTAATTTTTTCTCTTATTTTGCATTTTGAATATTTCCGCACGCATTATGCAGTCGCCTTCATTAAAAAATCGCCGATACCAAATGATCGATGACTGATGTAAAGTTAGCTTCGAGTTTTGAATTTAATATGGCGACAACGATGTACTTTGTCGAGCCAACTCCACACTGCCATGCTTTTTTTTTATAATCTTCATTTGATGTGAGATCTGGAATTTCGGATTCTTCAGCCATTTTTGGATTTTTGTTCTCACTGTTGTCCGATTAACGGCAATCAAATAAAAAGATCGTATTGTGGAAGTAAAAAATGTACGTTCACCCAATCCTTTTTCATGAAAAAACTGCTTTAGTTATATTTGCTACCGTCGACCTACATGATATTAGCCGGGAAAATCTCAGTTTTCATTAAAAAACCTTATCAGATCGCTTGTAGTTTAGTCACAGGTAATTGTAGTGTACTTTTTAACGTTTGAGAGTCTATCATTTATTTATAAAAAAGTTAATTGTGTTTGGCCAATGTACAATGTACAATTTAGTTAGCCGTAGAAAAACTTAAAATTGAGATTTTCGAACTTTTCTTTTATGTAGCATTTTAAAAATTGTTTGTAGATAAGGAATTGACGTTCATGAGTCTTCAAGAGTAATTAATTTTTCCATAATAGGAGAAAATAAGTGGTATGTCATAGGCGAGCCGGGAAATTCAAATACGGCGCGCGGAGCGCGCAATTGGTCTTGTATTTATATTAAGCATTATACTGACCTGAGGAACTTTATAACATGCTGTGACACATGTACGCGTAATGAATTAATTAGTCATATTATTTATTACGTTCAGAATCTGTGTATGCTGGAGCGAGCTAACACAATGTGGAAGGGAGGGAGAAGCACGAAGTCACCTGACGGAGGGCTGAAATAATGAGAGTTAATTTGCCTTCATTATTGCAAAACTAACAACTCTTGAACAATCATGAACATTAAATCCTCGTCTACAAACGATTTGCTAATTACTACACGATAGTACGATTCAAAAATCTAATTTCTTAATATTTTTTTGGGCTAGCTACTCGTGCAATGGTGGCCAGGCGGGTGACCTATAGCAACCACCTAATCTCTCCTATTATTGCAAAATTAATTACTCTGGAAGACTCATGAACGTTAATTTCTTATCCACAAACAATTTGCTAACTACTACATAAAAGAAAAGTTCGAAAATCTCAATTTTAATTTTTTTACGGCTAACTACATGTCAAATACAATTAATATTTTTTATAAATAAATGATAGACTCTTAAACGTTGAAAATTAGACTACAATGACCAGCGAATGAACTACAAGCGATCTGATAACGTTTTTTAGTGAAAATAGTATATTTCTCACCTAGGGAGGTAAAATAAAGGAGGCTTGCTCACGTGCAAGGCTCCTTTATTTTACTTTCCGTGGTGAGAACATGATTTTTCTCTCCGGCGTAGGAGTAAAGTCGCAATTCCCTCCCGCGTAGCGGGAGGGAAGTGAGCACTTTGCTCCCGCCGGAGAGAAAATGAGATTTTCCCGGCTAATATCATGTAGGTCGACCGTCGCCATCAAATTTCGCTACATGTAAGTATGTACAGTCGGGGACTTTAATTCGTGAACAGTCTGAACTTGCACCCCATATAAAGTACACAGGATGCAACTTCAAATTGGTCACGAATTTAAGTCCTCGATTGTACACATTCACGATAGATGAACGATGTGAAGTTGTAACTTTCAATTTTTTAATCTAATATAGCGCTATTTAAATTGAACATGGCGACCTTGTACTGCTAACTTCACTGTGCCATGCTTTTTTTGTAATAGGATAATTTTTTATCTTTGTCATACGCTTATTTTCCCTACAGAGCGTTTCATTTATGATCATTATATCTATATTATGAGCATTCAGAAAGTTAATGAGTTCTCCTATTTTGTTCCTGAGTCCATTTGCATTCCAGCTTCATATGCTTCTTTCATTCATTGTTGAGTTTTAGACAGAATCCTACCAGTGCTTGGAATTGTTCGCCCTTGTTCCTGCATTTCTCTATTTGATTTTCTCAATTTTTGAGTTTGCAAAACATTTCTGATAAATTACAGAATTGATTTATTTTTTTTATGACATTTGATATTTCTAAAATTTCTATTAGAGTCCCCTTATTATCCCCTACGTTACCATGTTGCTTGGAGCTAGTGGAATCGTCGAGTACTGCATTTTTGCTTCCGAATGGAAGCCTTGCAATCGTTCAATTTTGACCTTTTCTAATTTCGATTGGAAATGATGTAGAATGGTCTGAAACGTAAAAATACAAAGTTTCGCGACAATGTCTGTTTGTCCCCCCCCCCTCAGGCTACTTTTCGAAAAGTAAATTTTAGAAAATTGAACAATAAGAGGCCAAAAAACGTAACGTAACGTCGTAAACGTAAACGTCGTAACTAGGACTAGCTCAAGCCATAGGATCCGTCTGATCGATGTAATAGTTCTCGGGAAAAAGCCATTTCTTTTTTCATCGTTTTTTGCGAATATTTACAAAACTAGTCGGCCGATTGAACTTTTTTCATTTTCAAAATGTTCGCCACGATGGCCTCTATCTAGATCAATCAAAACCTATATAGTCGTCGGTACAAAGTTCCCGAGATATTTCCACTTTTCTGTTTAAAAAAAAAAATCGTTATACGCTCTCCAGCCTTCGCAAAAATAGAGATATCAACATGAAATTTTGACAACATTTTCGTCTTATGACAGGGACGGTTCGTATTGCACCTGGGCTCAATCGGCCTAGTAGTTCCGGACATATTTGATTTTTTGTGAGAATTAATTAGGTGCCATATCTAGGAAATAATTTAATTTTCTTTTCACAATCTTTGACTTCAAGTCCTTTATCTAGATCCGTAACAAGTTCTATTGCTGTCGTTACAAAGTTTACAGGATGTTCCCACTTTTGGGTAATAGAAAAATCATTGTACAAACGGTCAATAAAGTGGAAAGTTTTTGAGATATTCCGCTTATCTAGATTAATATCTATATAGCGGTCCCTGCAGAAATTTCAAGAGGTTCTTGATTTTCTGTTTTTCCAATTCATTCGAATCCATTCGGAAGCTGACTACCAATGGAATTGGTAGAAATTCAAAACCAAAGGAATAAGGAATGCATAAAGTAATGATTGTATGGCCTCTGCCAAATAGTCGCGCTCAACTGCTTGTTCGAATTTGTATTTATATTACGCTGCCGTGTGCTAACTGATTAAGTATCAGTTCTTTGCCGTTGATTGTCATCTTCATCTTTCTGGTTGTTCGCCGAATTCCAAACTCGTTGCTTCTGTTCCCAGTAGTTTCCTTGTTTGTTGATTACTGGAGCTGTCAGTTGAGGGACGCTAGCAGCATCATTGAGATCGGGTTGTTTTATGGTCGTCTTTATTGTTTTTGTTTTTAGCGGAGTTCTTTTTTTCTCCATCAGCTTTACTCTTCTCTTGTAGGCTTCACATGATGTTGCATTTGCTGGATGGTTTTCTCCACAATTTGCACATACTGCTGGAGTGTCTTTGCCTTTTGTGCACTCTTTTGTTAAATGATTTTCTGCACATTTGGGGCATACTGGCTTGGAAAGACAATCATTTGTCGTGTGGCCCCATATCTGACACTTTCTACATTGAGTGACTCGTCGTTTGTTTATGTCGGATTCCCAAGAGATTATCATATTTCCCAGATATATAATCTCTTTTTGAATTATGTTTAGGTTAACCTGTCCTGTTATTGGTATCATGTATTTGGTCTGCTTAGTGTTTCTCATGAGGTTAACGTTAATCACTTTGAAGCTCTGTTGTTGACTTTCATTCTGGATTTCTGTCAGCTCGGTGTCCTCAGGGAGTCCTTTGACTACATGTTTTATTCTTCTCTGATTTGATCGACTATATGTGGAAATTAATATTTTGTTCTTTCCACATTTCCTTAAGCCGGTTATGTTCATTCACGTTTTCGGTGAACACTTCTGTGAATTCTTCGTGATATTTCACGGAGTAGCCAGTTTGCAGTATGTCCTTAAGGCCTCTCCAGAATTCTTTGTGAGTTTTTACTCTGCCATGTAGGACCAGTGGAGGAGGACGTCGTAGTTTTGGATCCGTGGGTGTTTTTTTATTTAGCTGTTGATCATCGGTATCGTTGTTACTGTCATTCTCTAAGTGGATGTCTCCCATTTCCATTGTGTTATTTGTCAATGGCTCGAATCTGTTTTGCAATTTAATTGAGTCCGCTGGACTCCTATCGAATTTCTTTTTTGTTCCCATCTCTTGCTATACTGAAGTCAGCATAACTTTTAACATGAAAGCTACTCCCACCACCGTCATTTTGCGTATTAAAGCGTTACCCCCACTCCTTCGTTTGATGTTAAAACTTATGCTGACTGAGTGATAGTTTTGTAGTTTCCTTTCGCCTGTCTGTGATATGGCTATGTTAGTAAAATTCAGTTCCTGTCCCCTTGTGAGGGATGCTTCATCGTCATTTGTTAGGTTAGGAGCGATTATTTTTCCAAGTTTTCAGCAAATTGGATTATTCGAGGTATAATTAATTGTTAGTTATTGTGTTAGGACGATATTGATGTGTTATAGCCACTAACGTTTGGTACTTGTGTCTTTATCTGGAACATTTCTCGATAGTGATCGTACGAGAACTGGCGTATCAAAGTGATGTTGCCGTTTTCGGACGAGAACTGCTTGATCTACAGCCTTGTACCTTATCCACTCGGCCACCGTGTCATTCTTGAAAATCAGTATCAGTAGTACTCACAATAACCGACACCATTAACATGATAACGATTAATTAATAAGTAGAATTTTCACACTAATCATTGCACTCTCCCTCCCCTCTATTCTTCCATACACAATTTTTTTTCGTGGCAAAAAATTTTCTAAGTCCGTTACGGCATGCCTAATCTGGACCTTATCGTGGTCGAATTGGATTAGCCGTGCTACACTTAGATGAATCCTGAAGTAAAAAAACAGGTTATGTAATTTTCATAAATATATTCATAAAAATAAACTATAGTTTAATCTACTTGTATATTTTTTGAAAGATTAAAAAAATAGTTCACTCGGCATGCCTAATAAAAAACGAGAGTTGCGCCATATTCGGCTTGCCGAATAGGGTATGGCCTCACCCGGCGCTAATGCGGCCCTGATAAGGCAAGCAGTATCCGGCATGCCTAACGAAAACCGAGACTCGCGCTGAATTCGGCTAGGTTAGATCCGGCATACCGAACGTAATTTCTAGTAGGGTGTTATCTCGATAGGCTCGAAAAGCGCAATCTAATCAATCCAAGTGAGATTAGAATCGCGTTTTTTTCGGGTGCTACACCTCATCTTAAGGCGTATATTACGCTCAAGGTTAAGTTCCCTACTTTATGCTAATAATGGACCAAATAACATTAACTAGGAAGAAAGTATCGTAATTTATCACGGAATTCCGATCAGATTACGCCGATTCTTCCCTCAAAATTTGTCAACAGTAAAGTAATAATTATTCATTCATAAAATCAATAGAAAGTGTAAAGTCATCTATGCAAATGGTGTTATGAGCAGGATAAACATTTCTCAAGTGTCTCATGCTTTTAGAATCGGGCGGAAGAAACAAATGGACGTGACACTTCGCTCGTGGCTCCCAATTAAGGAGCTTCGTCACCTATCTTATGGGAATAGAAGGAAATTGACTGGGAACTCGAAATTTCAAGAAAATAATATGTGAATAGGAAAAAATATACTCCCGAAGTCCCGAAGTGCTGCACCACACTGATTCTTCAGGAATAAATATTGAAAATGGGTCATCAATACAGAGTCTTATGCCACTTTTTTTTTTAAAATCACAAAAAAATAAGCGGAAATGGAATGAAAATTTAATTCCTTCACAAACAGTAAGGACTATGTTTCAAAATCACCCTCTCAAAATTTCATTTTCCGAAGCCATGGCAATAGTTCTTACCTATTCAAAATGTATGAGAAAATACCGAAATTTTGTTGGGGTAGAAAAAAGTAACGGAGCCATGCGGCATCACCCGGGAAGGTTAAAGCATCCCCATAAGCCAATCCCGTGGGCGGGCTATTCAAACTCTGCGGACGAACCCTGTACTTATGCTATGGAAAATTAATTTGAACGTTTTCTAGATAAATCTCTCTTTGTACCTCGATGTTGATGACAATTTACTGTTTTCCATGCCCAAATGATTCACTATCTTCGTCAGAGTTGATCGAAACCTACCAGTATTTTAACCTCCCTACCATACAGCGTTGATTACTGTGGATCATATACTCATGACACGTAGTATAGATTTTCCAGTCTTACTATTGGACAATATTCGAATTCATCACGGCGGGACTGCCAACTGCTTCAAGTGGAAATGCGAGGCTGTCATGTCTCATGAGTTTTTATTTATTAAAAAAATCTTATATTCCGTAAAATAAATAATTCGGAATTGATTAGCCATACGTCATAAATAAAGGGGAATCAGATAAAAAAAAATGAGCATGCTCAAGGATTTATGATTATTTCAGTATCATTTTTTTAAACGATGCAGCGCAATGTCGGAACCTTTGAAGTTTTCCCCCAACCTGGGCCCCCAAAAGAAGGTGACGAAGCTCCTTAAACCCTTCGCTGAAAGAAAAAAAACGTTTCAAGGTTGCGGTAAAAGTCTATAAATTTAACAATTGTATCTTTCAAAAATCGATTAACATACAATTTTCACTCATTCGACAAAAATTTCACTTGAAGGTGGGAGAAACATTCTAATTATCAGGGATGTCTAATAAAATCCCAAATTATTTTAAAAGATTTACAAAATTCATGGTTTTAGAAAAACCCCTAATTTTTTTGCATTTTCTCTAATTGTTATTGATTTCTTTTAGGATAAAGCAGTTTATTGTTTTTTTGTAGAGTTTTAGGAGAATTTTGAATGTAATTTAGGCATCAATTTTAGACGGAAGATACATTTTAGGAATTGGAAAATGTGTTTATCTAAGCGTTATGTACCTTAAGACATTTGTGTATGCAATACAGAGCAAGCAAGTATGGAAAAAATATGCGTATTGGGGAAAAGATTAAAGATATTTGAGTACGACTAATTCTACCAATTTAATTGTTATTAATGCGCAGTTACAGACAAGTTCAATAGTGTGTATAATTGGACCAAACATTAACATAAGTTTCCTTGACGAGCTCGAGTTTTACGAAGAGAAAAAAATACACGGTACATTCTTCAACTATGTTAATAATTAAGAAATGAAATTGAAATCATACACTCAATGTCAATTTTTGAAATGACAAGACCTGATGAAGTAAATAAAGTAGTTCATTAATTCTTCTTACAATTTTTAGTTGTACATTTTCAACTAATAATTTCTTTTCTTCAAGCGAATTAAAACCAGCAATTATAGACATGTAGGGTCAACCTTCCGTGGATTGAACAATAAGTGGAAATGTTAATATACCGGTGGCTCATGAAGAAACTTAGTGAAATGGAAAATAGGTCAAGAAGGTGGATTGAATACTGTACCATCACCGAATGACCGAAATCGAAATCTGTACTTCGCCGCGGGCAATCTTTTTATTCATTCCTTTCAAGAGAGGAGACGAGCTGGAGTAACTAACGGCATATGAATTTGGGCTCACTTGTGGTGGCCAAGTAAAACCTGCTGGACTCTACTACACGAATATCGGAGGAGCGATCGATCTTTAAATACACAAGAAGTGGGACAATTCGTTTGTAATACCGAGGGTGACCCAGTCATTGATATCTGACAATTCAAAGAGAAACGTCAACATTCGTTCACCATCATTATTCGGATCAGTTCAAAGTGTAAGAAGACAATTGTTTTTTAAATTTTAATGAGTTCTCAGGATTCCACCATTGGATTCCATCATCATTTATGAAACAAGTGAATTGACAATCATCCGTTCAATTCGTGAATAGTATGTTATGGTTCAGTCAGCACAACTTTTACCACCAAACGAAGGAGTTGGGGTAACGCCATTATACTCAAGGTGGAGATGGTGGGGGTAGCATTTCATGTTAAGAGTGATGCTGACTTCAGTATATGCAACCAGTCCGTTTTGGATTTTCTTGCTCCTGGAACCCAAGTAGGAATGAACGATCGAAACAAGGCTTGATCAGGCTTGATCAGGCTTGATCAGGCTTGATTCAGGATTGAGAAAGACTGGTCGAGCCTCAACATCCAGGATTGCATCAAGCTTGAACAAACCTTGAAAAATAACTATGTTTCCAAGGGTGGAAACCCCATCGTCTGTCGAGTGTTGAGGATTAAGCCTTGAGCCAACCTTAGGTTTAATGATTGGATGAGGGTTGTAATCCAAATCTCCTTTGAGGGTGTGTGTACATCCTGATGCTTGCTGGACGAACACAATAAAAATGTATTCATTTATTGAATAAAAATAAGAAATTCAAACAGATTTTGTTGTAACAATTTTGAACTATTTCGATTCAACTTCAATCGCAACTAAAGAGACAAGGGATTCTTCGTAATTCCGCATTTCTATGTATAATTATGGGTTTCCCTCACTTTAGGAAAAAATTTGTTAAATAATTTCAACTTGATTGATCCTGTATTGATTAGGAAATGAAAATTTAATATTAACATTTATGAGAAAAGTTAGAAAAAAATTAATTGGTATCTCTTTCATCTCATTTAATAAATTAAACTTGAAAGATGATAGAACGAGCTCGATCGAACATAGTTCCTCATATTTGAATCAGTCATTGATTTGACGACGGAACTAAGTCTTGTTCTATCCTAATTGTTCATCTAGTAGGAATCAGGATTGCCATACATTCTGAGATGAGATTCGGATTACCACCCGTATCCAATCATTACACCCATGCTTGGATCGAGGCTCTACCAGTCTTTCCCAATCCTGGATCAAGCCTGATCGATCCTCGTTTCGATCGTTCGTTCCTACTTGGGCTTCGTATCCCAGTCTTGAGCACCAATCGTAAACCAAGGCTTGATTATATATTGACGCCCCATGCTTGAATCAATATACGATTCAACAATGGAAAGAAGCTTGATTCAAGGTTGGGTTATCCAGCTTTGATGTCAATTCTTGTTTCCGTCGTATTTCAATCATCAGGCTTGACTTGTCCAACCGGTGGAAAGTTGTGGCACCAGATCAAGACGAGCACGAAAATCCAAACGCACTTATCAGAGTTAAGAATTTTCATTATTTAGTTAATTGAAACTGTATATTCATGTAGGGGGGGGGAGGGAATTTTTCTCTTAACTCCTGTCAGAGTTACGAGTTTTCATTTATTAGTTAATTGAAACTGCTTATCCATGCGGGGGGGGGGGGGGGGGGGGGGGGTTTTTTCCTTCCCCCCTGTTAAAAGCCAGAGAAAAAAAACCCCGCCGCCCCCCCCCCCC
>JAPYZM010005625.1:0-16555 GCA_030522845.1 Psyttalia concolor | reverse complement strand
CATCTCAATGTGTCGGAAAAGCACTTTTCAGTCACTCGACGTGAAGCAGACCGTGACTGAAAAGTTACTTTTCCGACACAGCGTGATGAAAAATATTATTCGTAACTCGTGAAAAAAGTGGTTTTGGACTCGTGGGATTATATCAGTGGCGTTCGGCTCGCGATATAAACCTCCCACTCGCCAAATACCATTTTTTTTCACTTGTTACGGAATATACTATTTCGTCCCTGGCACCTGAAAATCCGCGATTCTAACCTCACTCCGTTCGGTTAGATTGCGGTTTTCGGGGCCAGAGACGAAATAGTATATTTCGTAACAAGTGAAAAAAAAACACTTTTTTCACGTGTTACGAACAATATTTTTCATCTCAATGTGTCGAAAAAGCACTTTTTAGTCACTCGACGCGGAGCGGACAGTGACTGAAAAGTTACTTTTCCGACACACCGTGATGAAAAATATTTTTCGACAAACCGCGATCTAACCGAACGGAGTGAGGTTAGAATTGCGGATTTTCGGGCGCCCGGGACGAAATGTACTATTTCATCACGCTGTGTCGGAAAAGTACTTTTTCGGCACATCGAGATGAAAAATTATATTCGTAACTCGTGAAAAAAGTAGTTTTTAACTCGTGGGATTATATCACTCGCCTTCCACTCGTGATATAAACCTCCCACTCGCCAAAAACCATTTTTTTTTCACTTGTTACGAAATATACTATTAAACAATGTCCGTATGTATTGAGTTTTTCACGACTAATAAAAAAAACATTTGCCCAAAATGATTTGTCCACATGATAGAAGGGCGTAAGGGGTGGCTGGTGGTATTGGGAGACTTGAGAGTCATCAATGGGGGACTGATGAAGTAGTTAATGAGGCCAAGTAAATTAATTGTATTTCAATTTTGCGACCTTTGAAACCATTTGATCCGTATTATCCCTTGACTCTCACGGCTCATCCTTGAGAAGCCTTGAGGCTCAAGGTCAGTTAATCCTTGTCATCAATTCTTTGCCCCTGGGGTGTGGACACTTGTTGGATAAAAATTCAAAGAGTTCACGAATAAAGCAAAAGAGTCGATATTTTCAACGTCAAGTTAGTAATTCTTTCTCGTGTTTTTTTTTGGTGTTTTTGGTTGGCGTGTAAAGTTGAAAATGTGCGGTTATACAGACTGCTCAAAGGCTGTTATTACGTGTAGCTAAGATATAAGTTAATTTGACGGTCGTTAAAGGTACGGACTGCCTGGTTCCGACGGTAATAATACTGTCGGCGCTATCAATTCGCATCATTATACCATCAATTCCCCTGTAATACTGTTACCCTTTCAGTTTTTATACGATTTTTTTTTTCCAAATTCAACCCTCTTTACATATAACCCGCCGGGCCACCGCTCAAACGATGAATTGTAAATGCGAATAGCGTGGCAACTTATAATAGATTTATTTTGCTTGAAACAATTGGGGAAAAAAAAAATAAAATTTCCAGTTTTGCGGGAAATTCAGGGAAATGCCAGAATTTTGGGCAGTGTAAACACGATAATGCCGCGATATACTTAAATTTCCAAAGGAGGTTATTTTTTATTATTCATTTATTTAGGAGCGAGTTACACTCAATATCCTCAAAAGTCTGTATGTTGGGGGGGGGGGGTGAAGGGTTTTAAATCCTAAATTTTCTCAGCTGGCACCTCTCAATCGTCAACCTGTCTCGAAAATTTTCCATGTTTCACACTTACGCAATTGATTCCTCCCCTTCGTAGACCCCATCCGAGAATACCCCGTCTCGACTTTTTTTTTTTTTATTCTCGCCCCACCCCCAACACGTCAATTCCCCCGGTGAGCGAACTTGAAATATTTGGTCTGTTGACGTCTGAGCCCCGTCTAGTCTGGCCGATAACGGGCTACGATGGGCCTGACCTAGGCTGTTCTCACCACTCATGACCTTGATCTTGCCATGATGAAAAAAAAGAAAAAAAAAAAAAAAAAAAAAAAAAAAAAAAAAAAAAAAAAAAAAAATCTACGGCTGAACCAAAAATAATAAAAATTACACCAAACAATTGTCCTCTCCCCAGTAATTTTGCGCGCAAGAGAGAATGAAATGATAAAAGCAGATTATTCATAAAAAGACAAAAGTGAGAAAATCAAAATGACCGAGCGGTGAAATAAAAAAATAAAAACCTAAAGCTCAACTCAAAAATTATCGTTAATAAATAACACGCGAACAGCACATGGAATATTAACCAACACAACTAAATCCCTATTAGTTTCTTTTTTTTTTTTTTTTTTTTTTGATCCACACACGACCGCAAGCGTGACCATATTATTTTTACGAGAGGCACGTCTCGCGTGTCTCGCTTATCCAGGAATAGAGTAATTGGTTTTTAGCGAAAAAGGAAAATAAAAGCAAGAGGAGTATAATACAAGGAAAAATAAATAAGTACACAAGAAAACGGGATGGGGGGGGGGGTAATTGTAACAGAAAATTTGATGAATAGCTATAATGGGAGGAGAGTGACTGTAGTATAGCTGAATGAGTGAAATTGATTTTTTTTTTCCTTTAACGAGAAAAGGGTGGCGTCGCCGGCGATAAACCGTCTATTTTTGGGGCGAACGTATGTACGACATAAACGCGAACGCATACTGCGAGACGACAGGAGAGGGAGAGCAAGAGAGAGGGGGGAGGCTGAGTCGGAACAGACGTTAATGCACTTTGGCTTCGCTGATTTTGTTTTAATGATTATTACGAAAAATCGTGACGGAGAAAATAAAATCAATCGAGGAAAAGTTCAATTAGACGCCAGAGATTTATAACTGATAATTCGCCATGAAAGTCCCTCTCTCTACCTGGATTAAATGAGAAAATTGGGCCTGAGTAGGAGATCGGGTTGAGAAATGAATGCGAGACCTGATTTTTTGACCGGAACGTCAATTTTTGGATAATCTGAGTTTCGAGTGAAACGTGAGATTCCGCCCGGTTTGTAATTTAGTTCTGACTCTCCTAGTCAAGGTGGAACAGGAAATTCTGCCCGAACAGGTATCCACGCTCAGAAGAGGCTCAATTTCATGGGTAGAACGACATTCGGGGGTGACGATGACTAACATTTGAACATTTACTCGACCACAAGTTCCATTTTGGGGATAAATTTAATTTTTTCTTTAATTTCTGAATGTTTGACATCGAGACCTGGAGACACTTTCGACGGGGGAACTCGCGGCTCGTTGGAACCTGAATTTCCGCCCGTACCTGAATTTAATCCTCCCACTCGTCGGCACGAAACCACCTGGACAATTTTTTCCTTTTTTTTTCTTCTCTTTGAAGCATTTCTGAACAGTTAGAGTTCAATTTGCATACGTGTCAAGTAATTTTACATGTTGGTAGGTATACCTTAGATATTTGTGGGACATTTTTGGAGGAACAAAAATGGATAATTAAAATGGAAATCAGTATTTGTGCGGATAGCTCTTGTGGCTGAAAAATTTGTTTCTTTTTTTCCTGGACAATTGATGCCTAAAATTATTATTAAAAAAAAAACATGATGAGGAAATATACTTACGAGGCTGCGCCAGTGCAAAGACACTCTCAGTTTTCGCTGAGAATTCATCAATCTCCTCGTGATGGGTAATACCAGGCTCAACACTCGACGGCTGATCGGCCTGCATCCCGTACATGTCCATTAACTTTGATATAGGCGGTATTCTCGGTAATGCACGTCCCGTCATATTAGGCGCTTGCTTAAGCCCAAGTTTATTAAGTATCTGTTCCTTAATGGCTTCTAAACTCATCGCCCTTATCTCCTCGTGCATTCGGCAGGCATTGCAACCGCCATTTGGACTATTAGCCATAGCCATACTGGCCCATGTAACAACTCTCGACGGTGGCAAATCAAAGGCCCCGAGGACAAATAACAAGAGAAAGAGCGCCCTCGTAATCATTTTATGCCAAGGCCAGGGCCTCGATTTTTTTTTTGCCCAATTCCTTTTATTTTTTAATCCTCAAATTTTAATATAAAATTTGCAAAAATCTCCAAGCTTCGACGATTTTCATTTATTTATTACTTCTTGTGAACCTCGATTGGGGGTCACTGGATCCTCGATACTTCATCCAAGGGGCTAACATCATCCCTCGAGTCAATAATCCAGATAATATGATACTCTTATTCTGGTTGTACTTTTGCTACTGCTCCCGTTACTTTTTTTCGAATTATCCGTGGATGTTTGACGGCTATTGCCGGACATTATCAGACGACTTTCGCTGTACATATTCCACAGAGTGTTTTTTTTTTTATTTCAACTTTTTATTATTAGTTTTTACTGTTTTTTCGCTCACTCAATTTTCACTCTATCACTTATTATCAATCACTGAGTCAATAATCCATTCTGAGGGGATCGAGGGGGTGGGGGAGGGCGATTGTGCATTGGCTCGTGTGAGTCCGCGAAAAATTTTTTTTTGCGCAAATTAAAACCGAAAAAAAATGACGAAGGGGGCTTGTTTCCTACAGGGGGGGGGGGGGGGGGGCTTTTTTCGTTTATTTCGAAGTGGACCGAAGGAGGCAGGCCTTTTGTGACTCTTCTATGCAGCGACAATTATCGGCTGATGCTGTGAGCTTGGTTGCCTGTCAAGCACTGAGTCAGGAGTTGTCCGTCCTCACTGCATATATGTTGGAGGAGGCCAAACCGTAACGCCACACAACTCCTCCTCCTTCTACTCTTCTGTATCTTTCGCATTCGCATGTAGGGGCCAACGCCGGCACTCGTGTGTGCACCTCCACCCTATTGCCTCCCTCTCCCCCCCCCGGCCCCCCTCCTCCCCCGCCCCCCTCCTCCCCCTTTCGCTCGTTAACTATACCACCCATTTTGCGAATGACCGTACGTGTCCGACGCTTTTACGATACTGTTTCGCACTCGGTTATTCTCCCCCTTCGTTTCAAGGGTTCTTTTTCTTTTTTTTTTTTTTTTGCGAGTGTTTTTTTTTTTGACACACCCCTAGGGGTTATTTACCTCATTTTTTTTTAGCGTTGAAATTGCAATTTTGCGGGGCACAATAAATTTTATTCTGGAATTTTTCATTGCATTTTTGAGAGGTGGAATTTTTGGCAATTGTTGTATTGCAAAATTGAAAGATCTTAGGGGTTCAGGGTTTTTTGCTTGATGATTTCTCAGAATAATTGGAGGGAGAGAAATGATTAGAGAGGTTTAGATTTTTGTGCATTGTTTTCTTGAATTTTCAATTTTTAATCAAGGAACAATTGAATTTTGTTCTGCGGTTGTTTATTTTTAATTTTGAAAAAAAATTTGCAATATTTGTCTTTCTTTTTCCATTTGCGAGCTATCCTTTCTTCGCAATTTAGCATTTAAGGTCAGCGGCCGAAAAAAAAAAATCCGCTCAATCTCTCGTCCTGATATCCAGGATAGATAAAAAAGTCGAGATAGGAAGAGAAAAAAAATCCCCGAAAAGGGAGTTCAATGCAGTGAGATCCTGCATCTCATCACGTCAACCCCTTTCCTCATACAAAATACATCAGTATATCAATTCGTGAATCTCCGAGAACTGCAGAAACCTCTGATAATTCATTCAGAATAATTCTGTAAGAAGATAAATGCAAAATGTTGGCGTATTCTAGACCCTCGAGGATCAGCTGCAATTTTTTTTTCAGCGCTTTTTTTTTTATCCTCGAGTTTCTCTTTTTCTCCAGAATAGCCATACGTGGAGACACATGTGGCATCCAGTCAGGCAAATGGTGGAATGAACCCCACAGGGACAGTGGAATTGTTACTGGGGTTGGAAAGATATTCTTTCAATTGAATGAAAACAATTCGAGAAGTAGGGATGACAAAATACACCGACACGGAAAAATCTATATCTTGAGAATTATATTTTTACATATTAATATGTGTTGCGTATCAAGTACACGAAATTAACACTTTTGTTTTTTTTTTCATCAAGTCATTTAAACTCAATCGTTGGACAATTTCCTTTCTTCACTCCAATATTTTCCCCAAATAATTCGTAGAATTTTAATTAAATTTAATCCCGTCATTTAAGAATTGTAAACTCATAAAATCCTTCAGAAATATCCCTTAAATTTCTCCTTTACACCCTTCAGAATTATTGTGTTGAAATAATCCTCAAATTCCTTCAATAGTAAAAGACAGTTCATAGAAAATTTAATCATCACAGAAAATTGTCCTAATCCTCGAAGAGAAAACAAAAAGTACTATTATTTAAATAGCGCCATTTCCCCAAGTGCTCCTCCCTGCCCAGCACACCATTACCTTTCTCCTCATTCATTACCGTCTGATGGCCCTCAATAATCCCTTAGAATATTTTCTCCAGACGAGATCTATTGCGGAACTGGCTCAAGACGCGCCGACCTCTTCTATTGTCCCTACTTCCTACATTTTCAAATTTTCCATAACACCTCTCCAATCAGATTATACCCTTCCCATCACAGGTTTTCTGGACCGATCATCTAACAAGTTAAATGACAATTTTCCCTCCACTAATTTTCATCCCTTCCAGTCCACAATCTCAACTTGTCCTCTAGTTGACATTTCTCAAATCAGTATAGGGGGACCTCATCGGAGGTCCTCTTGTTACACAGTAAAATAAACTAAAAGTTAAGTGAAAACCAGTGAGTGATCATTCTAAGTCTCCTCACCCGAACATTTTTCCCTTATCAAACTTATCACTTTATAATAACCAGCTACATAAAGAATAACTCGGCGTGCAGCAAAAAATTGTAAACTTTTCACTGTGCAGGCCAGAACTCTGGAACTTACAATTCCAGAGTGTTCAAAATCGAACGCAGTGCTTATACAGTTTACTTCAATATGTGTCTCATTGCACATTGGGCAATTAAGTAATTACATTGATCATTACTGTCATCGTATCGCAAAAGTCAATCTTTCACGAAAGGAACCAGGTCCAATCCAAGGGAGTTTTGGGGAGAATTTACATTATTTCTTTTTCTTCAATCTCATTGCGTTTTTAAAAATCGTCTCCTTCGTCTCCTTCTCCCGAATAGGGTTTATTCAAAAATTAACGCGACATAAATTGACGACTAAAAAAATTATACACTCATTTCTATTATTAATATCCTCCTTTCCGCGTATTAATTCATCATGTAAAATAAATCTCAATTCACTTGAAGATACCTATAATGTGAGAAAAAAAATACTGAAAAACCCTCGCTCGTTCGCAGGAGTAAAAAAAATCTCAAAGTGCGTGCGAAAAATTTTGAGAATGAGGATTAAAGTGTTGATGTTGTGCAAGTGCAGTGTGAAAAAAAAAAACGTGTGGCCTCAGTTGATGGGAGATAGATGCAGCTAGCCAGCACGTGTTTCCGCCCCACGCGTTGCCAATCCGTCATTTAGGTAGCCACATATGATACAGTGAGGCATTTATTAGATGCATGTGGCTACGGCCAGTCTAAGCTCAAATATTCGAAGTATTGCGATAATTGTTAAAAAAGCTCAAATCCATTGAAATGATTATTTGATGATCACGGGTTCACAGATTTTCTGAACATTAGATTGTTCTTTGAATTTTTGTGTCTGCGGATTTATGAATTTTTCCGACTGTTGCGGCTCGTAAGTCCAGGGTAAGAGCCTAAATTTATGGGACCTTAATTTCTCGGGGAGGCACTAGTTGAATTATTTGAAAGTATTCAATGAATCATTCAGTCCTTCGGACCATTGAGTTCATGAAATCCATTCAATTCCTCATGTATTCTTTCACATGCTCCACTATTTTCTTCCAATGACACGTCAATTTTCGATAAAGCGAACTATCTATTGTTCTTGATAACAAGGACGTGGAAATGTTGTCAATTTATTTTGATGACAGTCGTTATTATCGGGCCCTCCACCTTGCGGAGGGTATCCCGGGATACCCCGAGCGCTAGTTGTTTTATTCTCCCGGTATCTACGTCGAGTGTAACATGAATCGAGAAGTCAAGATGATTTTACTATTCCACGTGAGTACGAAATTTTTACATCCATCTACTTTAGTATATTTCAGCACGTGTGGGGCAATTTTGTTTTCAACGTGTGTGGAGTTTGCAGCACGAGCCGTAGGCGAGTGATGTAACCACTCACGTTGAGAACGAAATTTCCCAACAAGTCCTGAACATAATTTTATGCCACGCAGCCTGCAACCGGCTGAATTAGGCACAATGCGCGAAGCGCCGCGTGCGTAATCAGCCGGTTTCAGGCAGGAGTGGCATAAAATCAATTTTTTGTCACTGCTGCTACGTTCAGCCTGGGTCGAAAAATCGCGTATTTCGCCACTCGCTGAACGTAACCGCTGAACGTAACATCACTAACAAAAAATATAGTGCGGATACACGAGCGACAGGGTGTTTCAACTCGTGTGATTGGCAGCTCTCGGCTTCGCCTCGAGCCGCCAACTTCACACTCGTTATCACCCCGTCGCACTTGTATCGAAATAGTATTTTTCGTAACAAGTGAAAAAAAATGGTTTTTGGCGAGTGGGAGATTTATATCACGAGCCGAAGACGAGTGACATAATCCCACGAGTCAAAAACCACACTTTTCAGTCACTCGACGCAAAGCGGAGAGTGACTGAAAAGTTACTTTTCCGACACAGCGTGATGAAATAGTATATTTCGTAACAAGTGAAAAAAAAAATGAAAGCGAAGCTTTACGCACGATTTCTGACTTTTACGCACACTGTGCGGAAAAGTACCACTTTACGTACGAAAACCGGTACCGAAAAGTGAACTTTTTGAGCAGGTATTGCAGAAACTTATGTCCGTAACTCGTGAACAAAGTGGTTTCTGACTCGTGGGATTATATCACTCGCCTTCGGCTCGTGCCCTAATCTCCCACTCGCCGAAAACCATTTTTTTTCACTTGTTACGAAATATACTATTTTGTCACTCTTAAGGCCCGAGTGTACTAGTTTATAAGCTCGACATCCCCGTGACTAATTACAAAAAAAAATATTATTAAATCATAAGCAAACCTAATTTCCGACCTCCGCACATGATGTCTGCAGGTTGGCAATTATGTCTACTCACGATTTGATCAGTATTTCAGGTGTAGTGAGTGACGGAGATTTCGAGGTGACAATATATTACACCCGGCCCTCAAGCAACAAGAGAAAAGGATTGGCTCAAGAATTATGCGATAGTAAAAAATATTCCAATTGAACCAAGATTTCATTTTTTAGCCAAAAGTACGCTTTTCTCACAGTGTATGGACATTTCCTGTACAGAATATCTATCCTATTGTGATATTTTTTGCAGAAAAATTTAAGAAAATCCACTGACTTCTTCCCAAAAATGTGCAGTAGAATCGAAAGGCCTCGACAGAATGTTAATGACATTATCTTTCGAATTTGTTAGATTTTTTTTATAAAATTTTCTTCGTACGTGAATAAATCAATGAATTCTCCAGGTGATGTTGTCAGCGACAAATGGCGAATTTTGCCTACCCATATTGAAGGAAGGGCGAGAAGCCGAGTCAGCTATGATGTTACCAGGGAGAATCGCCATTTGGGATTCGTCTATTCAAGATTTTGCTCCTCTTGAGGCACTCAAGAGGGACAGAGAATTATATTGTAGCGTTGATTTCATCACTCGTGAGGATTTCGAGGGGACGACCATTGTAGTTGCCGTTGCTTCAGTGAGTTCAAAAAAAAAAATAGGAATCGTATTACTAGTGTGTAAAGAAGCGCCGATGGACACGCACAAGACATAATATTTTTTTTAATAATTTATTAATTTCCTTTCACTCGGCATCCTTCTGGATTTCTATACGGGATTTCCCTACGCCACCTCCAACCTCCAACCGGGACTCTCGCCTCCTCGCCAGTATTTTTTCAAATATGTATTTATATATTTAATAATTATAATTGTCATTGTCAAAACATTTCCTCCGTTGGAATAGCCTTTTAGTTTGTACGATACGTCCCCCAGCCCTCACGCCCATTTTTTTGAAAATAATTTATTAATCTCTTTTTACTCTATATTATCGGATTTTTTCGGGTTTCCCGGTGCCACAAGCGTCAGGAAAATTCATGCAACAGGCGTGAAAGTAAAATAATAGTATATTTCGTAACGAGTGAAAAAAAAGGGTTTTTTATTGGCGAGTGGGAGGTTATTTAACTGCACGGGTCAAAAACCACTTTTTTTACGAGTTACGACCAAAATTTTTCATCTCAATGTGTCGAAAAAGCACTTTTCCGACACAGCGTGATGAAAAGTATTTTTTCGACACATTGACATGAAAAATTTCGTTCATAACTCGTGAAAAAAGTCGTTTTGGATGCGGAAGATTATACCTTTCGCCTTCGGCTCGTCATATAAACCTGCCACTCGCCAAAAACCATTTTTTTTTCACTTGTTACGAAATATATTATTTCATCACGCTGTGTCGGAAAAGTGCTTTTCGCGCACTCGACGCGAAGCGGAGAGTGACGGAAAAGTAACTTTTCCGACACATTGAGATGAAACATATTTTTCATCACGCTGTGTCGGAAAAGTCTGAAAAAAAAACCATTTCTTTCTCTCTGAGGACGAAAAAAAAACCGTCGACTTATCCGAGCGCCACGAGTTTCAGTCCTTGACGGATAAAATATCGTGATCCACACTGCAGTAAACGTATTTTCTGACTCACTCGATTATAATAACGTCATAATCACCCGAAAATACTTGGCTTATCGTTATTTTGTTATGTACAATGACTGTCATTTCGATAATTTTTTTTCTCAGAGACGCCCTTACATCCGCGTCGAAGATAATTACACAAGAGTCACTGGCTACCTCGGGGATATATGGACGAGCTTGGAAAAAGCCTTGAACTTCACGTAAGTGGATAACTCAATTGCATAACATATTCTGCAGAGATTAACAATAACAAACTCATCATATTTATTTCAGATCAATTTTTACAAAGTACGAGTCATCGAATAGAAAAACACTGACTAATGGAAGTATCGATGTCTTGTTGCAAGCTATGGTCGTCAATACTTACACAGCTGGCCACTATTCATACAGTTATCAAGTCGCCACGAATTCGTAAATTTCTTCAACTCAATTCGAGATAACAAATCATCTTCAGTCAACCTATCTCAGGATATTAATGGAATTTCAATGAGTGTTGGGAAACCTACTCCTCCAGGCCATTATGCGGTCACTCGGCGTTCAGAAAAATATTTAAAACCTGTGAAATCCAATCAATTAATATTACTAAAATTATTATTATTACTATTATTAGGAGTAGGAGGTTTACCAATACTGAGCAAAGCGGCTGGAATGCTTTTTCAATGAGTGTTCTTTTTCTTTTGCTCCGACTCCATTTTTATTCCCGGGAAATGATCATTTCAGGAATAATATGAAAATCTATGAGATATTTGGAAATTGTTATCATTTGTAGAAAGTCGAACTAAAGGCGGGAATCCCAGTAAATTATCTTGTGTTTTTTTAATTTTTATTATTTTTTAAATTTTTTTTAGTTTTATTAATTATTTTTTTACTGCACATTCTTGAGCTTTTATGTATAAAAAGCGCAATAAAATTGCATTAAAATGGAACTCGAGATGAGATAGATGAGAATATGAGTCATTGGGAGAATTAGTCTCATTAATCAATAATTAATTATTAAATAATTAACGAAGAATTATTATTATGATTAGTATTTGCTGTTTGAGAATTGCAGAGAGAGAGAAGTATTCATTTTTACTGGGACTCGTCCGCAGATTTAGCGGAGAATTTAATGGACTGCAAGAGAAACCTTGAATTCCGAGATATCTCGATAAGAACTCACCATCAGTTGTATTTCCATTGATAATTCGTAATGAATAAATTATTTTTAGATATGCACTATTCGCGTTATCAGAAGGTACGAGTGTATCAGTCTGGTGGTACGTCAAGATATTCAGCGGTGGTCTCTGGGCCATGATCTTTCTCTTTCTTATCGGCATAACGTGCATGCTGGTGGGCATGTACAGAATTAAAAAAACTACCTGTCGTAATTATGTTGAGTGCGACGATGAGCTCAATGCACCCTCGTTGAATTTATTGTGTGCTTTAGGTGGCCTCACCGGCCAAGGTAATTATTTATTTTGACATCAGGAATTTAGAAATCACCGGTTGTATTTTTTGTTTGGATTTTTTTTTCTACAAAAAAAATGATGCGTTCAGTGTCGCCAATGGGAGGGTTTAACTGAATTTATTCGCAGGAATTCAGATGATGCCGTCGTCGCTGTCCCTCAGAATTCTCATGATAACGTCGCTCATGATGGGTCTCCTCATATCCAGCAGCTTCTCCGGCAATCTCACTTCGTACCTCGCCTCGCGAGGAAGCTCAACACCCCTCCAGACCATCGACGACGTCGCCCAGAAGCGCACACACTCCTTGTGCATGAGACGCGATAGCAGCATATACGCTACTATAATGAAATCCGAGTTGAGCTTGGAGTTATCATTGAAGGACCTCATCAATACCGGCAACTGTCCCGACATGAGTAGTACCAAAAATCTTTGCAAATCCGATGTTATTTATATGGAAGCCCCGGATATTTTTATCGACTCTTATCGACACTCACAGCAGCGATGCAGAATTGTTCAATTGCCTGGCAATTATTGGGGATCGAGGATCTCATTTTTATTCGCTAGTTTCTCACCTTATCGGCGGATTATTAACAGATAGTAAGTGAGAAATTTCAAGGTCTCGCGATAGTCGACTCGATGAGTTCGGCTAAAAATGTCAGAATTTTTTTTTTATCATGCTGTGTCGGAAAAGTAACTGCTCGTCCGTGGTGAAATAGTATATTTCATCACGCTGTGTCGGAAAAGTAACTTTTCAGTCACTCGACGCGAAGCGGAGAAAAGTACTTTCTCGACACATTGAGATGAAAAATTATGTTCGTAACTCGTGAAAAAAGTGTTTTTTTTCACTTGTTACGAAATAGTATATTTACTAGTAATAGTATTTTTACTCGCCAAAAACCATTTTTTTTCACTTGTTACGAAATATACTATTTCGTAACAAGTGAAAAAAAATGGTTTTTGGCAAGTGGGAGGTTTATAATATGATATAATACCACGAGTCAAAAACCACTTTTTTCATGTGTTACGAACAATATTTTTCATCTCAATGTGTCGGAAAAGCACTTTTCAGTCACTCGATGCGAAGCGAAGAGTGACTGAAAAGTTACTTTTCCGACACAGCGTGATGAAAAATATTATACGTCACTCGGCGATAAAAGTATTATCTGACTCATGTGATTATAATCCGAGCTGAAGGCGAGCCACATTTGTTAGATACTACTTTCATCGCCTTGTGACATAATGTACTACTTCAGTCACTCTCCGCTTGGCGTTGAGTGACTGAAAAGTACTTTTTTTGCGAGCGGGAGGTTTATAGCCGAAGGCTCGACGCTGAGCGGAGAGTGACTGAAAAGTCACTTTTTCGACACAGCGTGGTGAAAAAGTACTTTTTCGACACATTGAGATGAAATAGTATATTTTGTAACAAGTGAAAAAAATGGATTTCGGCGAGTGATATAATCCCACGAGCCAAAAACCACTTTTTTCACGTGTTACGAACAATATTTTTTATCTCAATGTGTCGAAAAGGCACTTTTCAGCCACTGGACGCGAAGCGTGACTGAAAAGTTACTTTTCCGACACAGCGTGATGAAAAGTATATTTCGTAACAAGTGAAAAAAAATGGTTTTTGGCGGGTGGGAGGTTTATATCGCGAGTCGAAGGCGAGGGATATAATCCCACGAGTCAAAAACCAATTTTTTCACGTGTTACGAACAATATTTTTCATCTCAATATGTCGAAAAAGCACTTTTTAGTCACTCGACGTGAAGCAGACCGTGACTGGAAAGTTACTTTTCCGACACAGCGTGATGAAATAGTATATTTCGTAACAAGTGTTCGTAACAAAACTTACTTTTTTGTTTATTCAGCTTGATGAAATTTCATTCGTCAGGAATTTTCAACTATCTCGAGAGAAAGTGGATATCCCGGGAATTACGCGACGACGTGAAGCAGAAATTTGACTTCAAACCTGTGGAATACGGTCACATAATAATCATATTCCTCGGATTATGCACGGTAATTGTAATCAGTGGATTGATATGTGTTCTCGAGATAATATGGCATCGATTTACATCGGGTTGTGAGAATAAACGGAAAATTAAACGACGACTAAAGACATTGCAGAAATTGGCAAAGGGAAATTTTCCAAGAAATCCATATCCCATCAGGAATTAGGCCTAAATTAACAGATCTCCAATCTCAGTTTCACTGGCGAGGGGAAGTCTCATCAAAGAAACGTTTTCCTCCACCCTTCGGCAATTGCTGGGAAAAAATTTGGTGACGGGATGGGAGGAAATCGAAACAAATGAAAGGGTTTACACCCTTTGCGCACATTTCAATCAATTAATTCAATTATTTCTCAAAGCAATATTGAATTTATTTAATTCATCCATGTTATTTACATATACTTCACACCCTCGTTCATCATCAATCAATAATAATTAATCAAATGGAGAAATTTTTAGCTCTCCTCACAATCAAGTACAATACGATGGGGTTAAATTTCATATTCTCTCTGTTCATCGGAAAATAATTCATTTCTTTATTTATTTATTATCATCACTATCTGCCTGCAGAAATAATGCGCTCCAAAATTATCAATTAATCTACATTACATTCTCAAAACTGTATCGTATTTAATACAAAAAGTATGTTACATTGGTGAGATGATTATTTGGGAATCAATAATTAATCAATTGAATTGTTGAATTGTTGGTTTATCCTGTCAACCAATAGCAGCACTCCCCCTTCCCCACTCCACTCAACGACAAATGATTAATTATTGAATTTAGAGATGCGTTAAATGCAAATGCCAGCAAACAAAAATGGCCGCATAAAACATTTGCTAATGAATTCGGTCAGTGTTTGAAGTTGAAATGAA
Source organism: Psyttalia concolor (assembly GCA_030522845.1). Taxonomy (NCBI): domain Eukaryota; kingdom Metazoa; phylum Arthropoda; class Insecta; order Hymenoptera; family Braconidae; genus Psyttalia; species Psyttalia concolor. The sequence continues at coordinate 1,608 of JAPYZM010005625.1, read as the reverse complement.
GAACTGAAGCCCCGAACACCTGGATATGCAGCAATAACAACGTAAAAACATTTAAACATTCACCAATCACTCACAAGATGATAATTTTTTTTTATAAGAAGACTCCAATTTTCATGATAATTACCAAAAAAAAAAACCCCGATTGGTGGTAATTAGAATGAATTAACGTACACAATGTCAAAGATATTCCAGTCATTCGACAGTTGCTTTACGGAATAAATATAAATTCGGATAATTGAATTAATCAGTTGATTTCTCATCAGGTGTATCGATCAATTAATTATGCGAATAAATGATGACAAATGTTCCAATTATCATTGAAATTTTACCAATTGAAATGTCATTTGCTCGTTCATCACAAGCTTCCTGGTCATTTCAACCGTTGACAGTACTCGTACCTCAATTTATCTAGTGCCATTTATCATTTTTGTGGAGTGACTTGAATTTTTTCGTCATCCTGGAGAAATGAATTCGATTTTTTTCCAAATTAACTCTCATGATTTTCTTTTTTTTCTACCACTACCAGACCTCGCATTTGTCTCCAGGATTCATTTTCGAACCCTTTGGACAGTTGAATTCCGCTGAAAACTCTGGTAAATTCGACAGTGGTCCTATCACTCGATATTTTGGCGGACAGTGTGAGTCTTTCTCTATTTGAAGGCCTATCGACTCTGGTGTTATCGCTGAACACCAAACCTGGGCAAAATTCAGGAAAAATAGTTGTCGATGAGTGAGTTGGAGACCTGGCAATGGCAATTGGTCCTGATAGCTCTTCAGGGTGTTCAGGTATGCGTGATAGGCAGCTTTGAGACCTCCATTATCAGCTATATTTTCACCTGGTGCAGGCAAGAACGAGAAAACTCCGCGTAAAATAAATTGGAAAAGTTTTTGACCGTTAAAAAAACAATGGCTTCATTTATTTACCCAGGGTTTGTCGTCCGTTGATGTGCCTTCCCTCAATTTCAAAGTCGCCATATTGCTCCACAAAACATTCTGTTCTGTTTTTGAATCTGTCTATTGTTGCGTTATTCCACCATTTGTGAAGATTCCCGTGAAGATCGTACTCGCGACCTGAAAACAAAATCAACAAAGACGTCTTGCCTTTGAAATCCCTTGTGATCGTGCATTTTATTCCCTCCAATGCCCCAACAGAATGAAAATACTATCGACAAACGTCTACATTGTAGGTGTGGAAAAATGGAAAATACTAGAGCTCGTGTATCAATAGTTTTACAATACAGTTGAAGTCAGTTAATTTGTTTATCGTTGATTCGAGTACGTGAAAATTAAGTAGTATATTTCTGAGCTACGGAGGAAAAGTAGACAAGTCGTCCTCCTCTGGCGGACCTGTCGATTTTAAGAGTCGAGCGACCCGATTAGTCGATTGTCATTCGATTGTTCGTCGATTGTGATGTCGAATCTGGGTAGCTCAAACGACCTACAACCAAGTTCCCTGAAAGTCGATTGCGAGTCGATTCAAGCTGGAAATCTGTTGGAATCGAGTATAAATCGATTAAAAACAGATTATAAGGAAATTGTTTCAATCGAAATGAAATTCCCATTGAGACTCGATTCCAACAGATGTCCAGCTTGAATCGACTCGCAATC
>JAPYZM010005620.1:0-15017 GCA_030522845.1 Psyttalia concolor | reverse complement strand
CCATATTTCTTCTACCGGGATGGACAGATTAGATTAGTTAATAATTTTTTTTGTTAATCTGTGGAGACTTGGATAAACCTTGATAGCGACCCTTGGACCGGCCTTTACTACCAGGCTTGGCCCCACGTTACATTCCAGTCATTACCCACCATTGATGCAGGGTTGGCTATCAAGCCTGACCCAGGCTAGTTGAGTCGTGGCCGTGGCTTGGATAAAGCCTGGACCGGTCGTACTTTCCTACCTGGGTTAGAGTATTCGGTTTCCTTTGGTGATTAGTTCACTCGAATTTATGCAAAATGTTCGAATACAAATGGCCATCAAAGAAGGGTTCCTCTCGTAAAGCCTGTCGGATTTCACCGATTGATGAGGTTTTCTTTTCGCGTTAGCATGTGTGTTCTTCAAACTTTGGGAACCAGTATCGGTTATAGAACTTTCAAATAGGCTAAAGAAATGGGAAGAATGGAAACATTGTATTCCGGTCTACTTCAAGGGTCTATGCAGAAGCCAAATACTCAGGTATTCGCAGAAATTGAAGGTAATTGCATTTAAAACGTTAGCTTCTATAATTATCAAGAAATCCTCAAGAAATAAAAGGAATCCCAAATCACCCGTTTCTCGCATTACGGGCTCGAGGTATTGAGCGAATTAACTTCTGGTCAATTCTCACGTATTGTACTAAACCCAATTTTCATGAGGAATTGAATTCATTTAGATTTACAATGCTAGATCCAATGGCGGAGGCGAAATGACTAAAAAATAAAATACTCTTTTACAAAAATGTGTAATACTCTTGTCATCAATCTTCTCCCTTACGCATTGAAATTGTAATATTCCGGACAAACTTAGATAGTCTTTTTTTTTTACAATATAATTTAGACAATATTTTCTCCATAATATATCTTTTTTAAACTTTATGTTTTATATATGTGCATATTTTTTGTTAAGGATGATATTTATTCCCAAAAAGTGGGTCAATAGAAAACTTCGAAATGCATGATATTACTTGAACCATTTGACTTTGTCAATGACTCCTCATTTACCTCATCTCACGGTTCTTCTCTCCATAACATCGGGCGCCTGTTTCATACCGAGGAAGTCCGTAATTTTCTTCCCCTCCCATCTTCCGAATCTTTATAAACCATCCCCGAATATTTCAGATTGATATAAAAAAGGATTTATAGAAATGAAAAGAATCATTGAAAACATGATGAAATCATGAAACATTGGCCCATGTATTTATTTATACACAGTTGATAGCACTCATTAACCTCTCTTTAAACTAGCTCAAGTGACACCACTTCAGTAATATGCGCATCAACATTTATACACAGTATCGGCATGCCTCGATGCGTTTCTTTGGGTAGCCTACCGGTTTTGTGGCCAACCTACAGGCTTTGAGTACGTTTCATTGTATTACTGGCTTAATACGAGTCCTGCCTCAGGTAGGGAAGTACCGTTTGCTGGACTACGTTCAACGCCAGTCAGACCACAGCGTCAGCAGCGTCAGGTGCATGAACTCTGGTGTTTGTGGATTATTATTAAAACATACTTTCATCTGTATCAAGGATCTCAGCGAAGCCAACTGGAGGATTAATTTTGCGCGTTCGAGGTAAATTATCTTTTTCAGTATTTCACTTCTGGTCTAATGTTTTTCGCTGAATTTCTTGGTAAATTACACCGCCGGGAATTAAAGGATGAGGTAATCTTCGGCCCTGAGTCCAAGGAGTAAATTTTGTCATTAAAAAATTATATTGCATCTAGAGTTGGAGCTGTCAGGCTGGCTATCACTCGGTAACCATTTCTCCAGTGAAAAGTGAAAATATTTTAAGTTCCAGTTTCTACGAGTGCACGTCTAGTTACGAGCCACGAGCTATTGTAATTATTCGCCAAGGCTTCAGCTTATCTTTACATTATTTGATAACATACCTGTCGTGCAGTTGTTAGGGTGAACTCGTCATCGACACTCCAGTTTCTAATACCAATGGGTAAAAATGAATCACCTTTTTTTTTTCACACTGCCCATTTGGGGAATTTTTATACTCTTATTGAAGATTATCATCGGCCAATGGCCTCTACACTTGGCCTTGGGAAATACTGTGATCATGGGGGGAGAGGAGATTTTTTTTGGTGAAACTAAACGGTTTCTCTTTCATGAGCGGCATGTCTCAGCGGTATAAAACCGGGAAAGAATACTCCAAGTGAAAAATGATAATTGTTGTTTTTTTAATTGTTATCGCGGGTAGTTGATGTTTCAAGAAATTTCTCCATGTTTTAGGATCATTTCGTAATTATTAAGTCTCGGATGTTAATTGTTAGTTTACAAAAATTGTCATGCACCAATGAAGTAACTAATAAATAAATCAAAATTAATTGAAACCGGATTTTTTGGTTATTTTCAAGTATTATAAAAGTAAATTTGAATCTTGGAAATTAATTTCATTTTTATTTTAAACAAATTAACAGAGGTTAATTTCAGAAATTTTCCGTAGAAATGGCTCTACTTGCATTTTATTTCCTCTAACCTTGTACCTATTTTCTTATTGACAAAAGGCGAACAAAAAATAAAAAATTCAGTCTCAAGAATCTCAATAGAAAATACATCTGAACAGAATAACTGGTATAGAAGAAAACTAGTTGTGTTCCTTTTCATGAAATATTTTGTATTGAACGTTCCGTTTGTAAATAACTATATTGAATTTCTATCGAAATTCTACTAAAAATTCTATTTTTTCGAAAAAAAATATAAACATGTAAAAATTTATATCTTGCAATCTAACCGAATCGAAAAATCTGTTCCACTCGAATTAATTTACGCATTAAAGATAATCGATGAGTAACATTGCGTACCGTTATACCGAATCCAAATAGCAGCTCTCGAGAATTTCAATTTCACACGATTTACGGTACTAACATTACGTGTCCAGTTGTAGTTTCTGCGCGTCTTCTATCGGAATTAATAGCATGCAATATTTTTGCGAAATGCTTTTTACCGAGCTCCATATAAATTTCAACTTTAAAAATCGTAGTGGGGCCAGTAAAATTCTCAACAAAATGCATAATTCGTGAGAAAGAATTGACTTATTCAGACGATTCAGTTAATGCTCTGAAGAAGATTGTATTGAACTCCCAAGCCATGACCAAAATCGACCGAAGTAATCTCTCAACCCGTTATTAAGAGTTCTAATGATGCGTGCAATAATGAGCAATTTCTTCGAAGATCAAATCATTTGTGTAATTCCCCGAAGATGGTAATAAATAATATTGCACTTAATTTGGCGCACATCTTCCCGTTACCGATTGTCTCAGTTTCCAGAAAATTCCTGTGAGACTTGAATTTATTTTCAACAAAATGAATGACCAAATTTCATTGTTGTGACTGCAGAGATAAATGAAATGGAGGTATGAGTTTAAGAATATCTGAGAGCAACGGTATTTGAATGAGCACGAGGCGAAACGTTTCCGGTATGTCGCTCCCACTTACACACGCCGACTCATTCTCCTTAATCGCTGGACCAAAAATTCAATTTCGAATTGGACTGATCTAAGGGTTTTTCGATGAACTTCTGAATTAATCAAAATATCCGTACATTTCATAAATAACAAAATTTTCGGAAAATGTTTCGAAAAATCGTCTCCAATTGGAAGACCTTCTTGAAGAAAATTGGAAATAATTCTTCAAAAGTAAATTTAAATTATAATAATAGTGATAATTATCATTTTTTCCAGAATAGTACAATGAGACTTCTGAAGAGCGTAATAATTCTCACAGTATTGGGTACTGTGGCTTGTGAAAAAGATGACGGTATTGACATATCCAGTGTTTTTATGGAGGCAGCAAACAGCTTCTTTTCAGATGATTCGGGTAACAAATTCGCTGAAGGCGATGATGATAGAAGGGTGAGTGGTTAAATGTTTAAAAAATGAAGACAAACTTAATAAAGTTGTTGAATATCAGTGAACGTTGAATTTTAAATATCTAATTATCGTGGAGGCCTTTGAGGCGAGCATATTGAGCATTATTTTTATTTTGAAAACAAATTAACAAACTAACAAATTGAAAAATAAACAATGTTCAGACATTATTAGTTAGTGTATATGAAAAAAGAAGCAATTGAAGACGAAAAAAAGTTCATCGTCTGAACTCTTTCCTTTTATTTTTAAATTTATTTTTACTGAAAACGATGGATTGAGAATGAGATTGACTTGGGCACTAGCTCAAGGTCTTCGAGGCGAAGGGAGGCAAAGTTTTTTTTGAGTAATATTCTCTGGAATGATTGAAAACTAATTTTTTTTTATAGTAAATTTGATAAACTTCGTGTCATAAATAAATAATTTCAAAAGTGTGTTTCTCGGAACAGATAGAACGTTCTGTTGGTTCGAAAAGATGACATTTTTATAGTCTATAAATCAAGCTCTCCGTACTCGCATAATTATTGCCATTAATTCTGGTATCTCGACGTTTGAGTGTCCTCAACGAGTGATTGCTTTCTTGGACATTGTATGTAAGTAAAACCTCGCACATGAGAAATGTGCAAGGATACGTAAATTACAAAGGGTTATTCAATAATTCGATTGGATGATTCTGCTCTCCCTTTCGGATAATAAAATGATTTATCCGGAAATTGTACGGCTTTGAGAGAAGGCTCACCTGAAAAAAAACTTTTTCATACTTCTTCTCACGATTTCTTGCCTGGGAATTTGTATTACCTCCTTCCGAACTTTGAAAATCTGAGAAGCACGATAAAAATATTGTTCCTGATCTGCTGTGATGCGTTGTCTTTGGTCGTGGAAGGGAATCTTACGGCAATAGGCCGAAAAGTACCTTTTTTGTTATTGGAAAAATATATTTGATGCCACTTCTGCCTGAAACCAGCTGATTACGCACTTGGCGCTTCACGCCTTGTGCCTAATTTAGCCGGTTCCAGGCCTTGTGGCATGAAATTATGTTCAAGACTTGTTGGGAAATTGTGTCCTCAACATGTGTGGTTACATCATTCGCCTACGGCTCATGCTGCAAGCCCCACACACGTTAAAAACGCAATTGCCCCACACGTGCTGAAATATACTATTTAAACATCACTTCTAGTGTGATTTTTCTTTGCGATTTTTATGTTTTAGGTTAAAATTGATTCCGAACGCTCAAATTGGAGATTCAATTTTGTTCTAGTCGAAAAACCAATCAAACCGCTTCTCGAAAGTTCCTATTCGATTCTCTCCAAATTATAATTAATGTCATCTAATGTAGGGTGGAGCAGGCAGCGGCCTAGGTCAAGTACTCTCAGGTCTTGGGAATCTGATGGCGAGTGCTTCCGGTGGTCAGAATAAAGCCAATGACCAAGGAGGAATGGACTTGTCCATGTTGGGCCCACTCCTGCAGATGGTGGCGTCAGCCTCCGGCGGTAATCAGCAGGCCAATCACGAAGCCGTCCATAAAACTAAAAGCTCTGGCTTGGACTTCGAGAGTATGCTCAATGTTGCCAATATGTTCTTGGGTAACAATAATGACAATAACAATGTAGGAGGACTGATGGGTCTTCTCCCAATGATTTTGGAAAATATAGGTGGGGGAGGCTCTCAGAGTGGACGGAACCACGATCATTCTGGTCATTCCTGGTACATGCCACCGATTTTGGAGAATATTCATATCATGTGGGATCACTTCATGTAAGTTTTCACTCATTTTTTTTTTATCAAAATTCCAGGTTTTTATTATTGTTTCTGAATAAAAACTTTGTATTCGTTGAAGTTGAAGTTTCCAGTTTTTTAGATTAACATGAGTTCGACGATGAAGTCGAGGGCATTTCTAGTTTTCGAGTTATTTCCCTATTTTTTTCAATCTCACGGCACCGTTACCTTAACATTAAAGGAAGGTCGGCGCACGGTTGGCGTAGGGTTTGTCTGATCAGCCTCTCATGGCCCTTATAGAAACCGAATTGCTCACCCAATCTACATAACCTCTGCTATCAATTAAAATTTCTCTATTAAAGTGTAATAACGAAAATGTAATTAAAAGACAATTCTCTGCCGGAAGGATATGGCTAATTTATTGGCCAAAACTGGCACCGTAATTGAGAATATCAAAAGCAATATCCCACTTATTTTTTTTTTATGTTCCAGTTAATGCGCCATATTTGATAATTATATTTCCAACTGGAAGAATACACAATGTCTTTAGACAAAGAGGACTTGTTTACTTCTCATGAGATAAAAAAACATTATTCCCTTTATTTTTAAATGTTGTAGTAATTCGGAGCTTGGACAGGCCCTCTGGAAAAACAGTGGTTTGGCTCATATTGTCGGTTCAATGACTGATCAGGCCGGTCAGATCAAGTACGGAGAGATATTGGAGAGCTTTGAGAATTCCAGTATACGACGCCGATGGCTGAGATCCCTCACGAACTTTGTTGCTGAGTGGATTTCTCACATTTCGGATCCCGCGATTCAACAGCGTTATCTCACTACTGCTCAATTTGTTGGCAACAGCTTTCTGAAGTCTCAAGGATTCCCCAAGTCCGTTCTCTTCGACCCTGCACGGCCGTCTGAAAGCTTAACGAGGTTTATAGAATAACCGTCTCTGGCTATCACAAGTATTTATTAGCGATATTAATGTACTTCCATTATATCATCTTTGTAACTAGATTTTATATTTTTCTACGATTGATTGTTAACATTATAATAAGGGAGCGACACATTCCCTTCATCAGCTATTCAATTTTTATATTACAAAATAATGTGAAAATTATAATATGCTGATATAGTATTCTCATTTTCATAATAATATGTAGACTTGTGAATGCCGGAGCAACGAAGTATCTCAATATGAACATCGACAGTGCAAAGTACATAAAACCTGCAATCGCATACCTCCAAGACCTCATCCGATTAGCTTCTGAGAAAGGCTTTATCATGTCGCGAGTCAATGCTAATGAGCTCAGTAATCGTCTCAGTGAAACGATAAATAATGACTTTATAGCTCCCTTCCTCAAGGTAAGAGTCTCGTTATTCCCGATCATAGTGCAAGGTTTGATAAACCGTCCTATTCTATACAGACATACCGAGCTTACAAATGGGCGTTAAAGTCACCCCAATGTGCAACTCATATCTTCTGTGTGATCAACCAAAACGAGAATGATGACAATCAGGAAGCGAGTTTTAGGGGTGCTCTTACTAAACTCAGTAGTTATCCAGCAGCCTGGACATTAAGTACTAAAACTTCCATCAATATCTGGACACTTTATGGGGCTATTCAAGAGGGTAAAGAGTGTTTTGTAAGTATCTATATTTTTTTTCTATTATTGCGTCAAGTGATGAAACTTAAACTTGTCTAAAATCCTAACTTCAACTATCTTCTGTACAACTTCGAAATTCTTTACCTCCTACTACCTCTAATTCTGAAACATCCCCATAGAGGGGCACGAGTCGCAATATACAATTGTCAGTGATACTAACAATTGAAAAAAAAGAAGAAAAATAAGGCCCTCATGTGCGCCGTGTCCGTGAATATATAAAACATTTTGTTACCGTTTTGTTTCCTCAAAACTCTCTAATTTCTTTCATGAAATAATTTCATTGTTCTTAAACACAGGAAATTACAGTTTTATTTCTTCAAGTTGACTTTTTGCCCGTACAAGTCGTAAAATCTTGAAATGTTGTCTCTGGAAAACCCTTGTCATTGAATAGGCCAAAAAAATTATTTTTCTCTCAAACTGCAATTGTCCAGACCCTTTTGGTCGATAGATGAACGTCGTAAATTTCACTCTCAGCGTCCATTTAGACCTTTTTAATTTTTTTTTTTACCTCTTTTTTTTGTCTGTTCGGGCGGCATCCACGCGCCTGTCATATTTTTCGCTGGCGTTGCTGAGTCCCAAATATTTTAACACCTTCAAATAGTTTTTCACCAATCACAACCAGTCAGCATAAGTTTTAACATGAAATGCTACCCCTACCACCTCCATTTTGCGTATGATCGCGTTACCCCCACTCCTTTGTTTGATGTTAAAAGTTATGCCGACTGAACCATATAAGGGAACAGCTTACTTAACCCACCTCTTAAGTAGAACTTAAGAAATATTTTATGTTATTACCAAAGAAAATTCCAAAGAGAAAACATCGACATACAACACTTACTTCTAACTTCGTACTTAAACCAAAAATATCCGATTTTTAATCTAACGTTATATTGCAGTAAAATCTTTACTCATTAATGTATCAATTTATCCCATTTGAGATTTTCAATAAATCTCAGCAATACATCTGTACTTTAAAAAAAGTCTCGCAGCGCAACTAATGACGAACTAATATTGCTTCAACGATTACAAGTTGGTTTCTATTCAGATTTTCTCGGTTTGAGTATGTTCATCAGAGTCCAAAGAATGAAATTAACTTTCCATTTTTGTAAACTAATTTATCAATTCGTTATTCAGGAAAAATTCCCAGCCGACTGCAACGACTTCCACGAAGAGGAGATTCGTGTAACGACAGAAGCTATTCACAACGAATTGTAAAAAAAACACGTTATAGCAACGTTACATAGGCTTTCAAATTGAACTACATTAATTTTAGTAAATGCCTAGGAATGGTTTAAAAATAATGTTAACCGTCTTGTGTACCTCCAGATGTTAGCTATTGAAAAATAGTACAATATCAGTGTTGAGAAATAAGCGAGACATGCTCGAAGATTTGTCGCTAATTTACTGAGTGGAGAAAATATTACAATTCATCTTACATTCTATTACGAATGATAAATTCATTGCTTTTTATTCATCGGGACGAAACTGACGAAGGGAAATTACACCTTAAATGATGAATAAGAATTGATTTAACCTTGTAAATTTTTCAGTGTAATATCAAAGATTGATGAATAATTTGGTTTCGTTGAATGTCTCAACTTTCGTGCAATTATGATTTAGCAATATGTGGTTTTCGTCATTATGAAGAGGCATTACTCTGAATCATCTGCAATATAATTACATTATATTCATAATTGTCTTGTAAATATTAGATAGATTTCGCAATGAAGTATCTTATAAAATGTATAAAATTAACCAGATGTTCTATATTCGTTATCGCAACCCTTAGCTGAATTCAGTACTACCTATCGTTGGGTTTATTTTTTTTTTAATGCTCTAGAAGGCCCTTTAGAGATCCTCCGACAATGATTGTTGATATAAAAATTATAAATGAATGAAATAAAAGATTTTCAAAGTCCACCAATGTATCGAGAATTGCACTACCCTTCACGCCCTTTCCTATTATTGTGATTGTGTTTCCCAATTTTGATCTTATATAATGTGAAGAGCTTTAATCCTTCTGCGATTTTTATAGAGGAACTGCTAGAACAGGTGACTGGTAGAGGAGCTTCGTGGAATTTCTCATGCAATCTTGCACCAATTGCTGAAATCTTAATTTTTCAATTTGACATGCAGAAAAAATTGAAAAACCATGCATAACAAATTTTGTAAAAAAGTTGTAACTATGTTATGTAGTCTAAAAATAATGTAAACAATTTGATCTATTTCCATACGTTAAACATCAGCTCGAAATCAATGCGGAGAAATAAACCAAAGATGTTCGAAGATTTGTCGGCAATTTAATGGGTGTAGAGAAAATATTAAAATGCAGCTTACATTGTACCTGACTCAAATGATAAATATACTGATTGTCGTTCATCAAGATGGAAGAGGGCCAATCAGACGCTGAATGATGATTGAGAATTGCATTAACCTTGGGAATTATTTACTCCAAAATGGAAGATTGGGAGGACTAATTTGGTTTCGCTGCATATCTCACATTTGGTGTATGATCATTTAGTGCGATGTGGCAATCAGTATTACTAAGAGGCATTGATCTGATTCATCCACAATATATTTACATTATATTCATAATTGTTTTGTAAATATTAGATAGAATTCGCAATGAAGTATCGTGAAAAATGTACAAAATTATCCAGATGTTATATTTCCATTATGTCAATCCTTAGCTGAATTTAGCTGAATTTAGCTAACGTATCATTGGAATTACTTTTTTTTAATGCTCTTGCAGGCCCATTCCAGTCCCTCCTGCAATGATTGTTGACGCAAAAATTTGGCATTATTTGTATATAGAATATCTTTGATCTACATAACTACAGTGAAATGTTGCACTACCTTCACGCCCTTTCCCTCTGTTGCAATACATGCCTGTATCTGCCAATCTCGATCCTTTATATTGTGGAGCCCTAGGCCTTCGGCAATTTCTGCAGCTGTAACCGCATTTCCAAGATCCTGCTTGTTTGCGTAAACTAATAGCGGAACCCCTCGTAATTTCTCTTCTAGTAAAAGTTCGGATAGCTCTTGTCCGGTTTCTTCTAGCCTTTTCAAGTCTGCACTGTCGACTACGTAAATCTGAAAATACAATTAATTGTGAATTTTCTTGAGTTTTTTGTTGAGTTAAAACTTACAAGGACATCTGTATTCTCAAAGTAATTTCTCCAGTATGGACGAATTTTTCGGGCACCTCCGATATCCCAAACATTCAGTTTAAAACCTTCACTCTGAACACTTTTGATGTTGAAACCTTGGGTCGGTGTCACCTGAAAAAAGAACAAAGAAGAGAGACTGCTTTACGGACGCTGATGGCCACAGATGTTGTTCGATAGCATATTTTGTCGCTGAGTCCATAAAGCACTTTGCTGGCGATTGTGAGTCCCAGGCAAAGCCGAGGGTTAAAAACACAATCGTCAGAATATCGTCGAATATAGTCGTGCCTCACGACCGACTGACAAACAATATTTTTGTCACTCAGTCCGTAAAGCACTACTTCACGACCGCTTCGCGTCCGTGACAAAAAATAGTGTTTGACACGAGGCTGTGAAGAACTTTTCTGCCTCATATGATTACAGGACGAGCCGAAGGCGAGTTACTGCCTCATATTCGCCAGAAAAGTCGTCAAGAGAAAATTGCTTATTTAACGGTTGACTTTGGAATTTTATCTAATATTAAGACCGAACACTAGGGATGAAATACGTCCCTAATCCTGATGTCCTCTTGCCTGTAAACCGCCATTTCACCCCTAACGCACGTACATAAATTGCTGATTGACGGGCGTTGTACAACAAAATATTTTACGTCAATTGTGGGAAATGACGTTATATAAAAAATCCTCCAGCCTTAACCCTAAAATTAATGTATACCGGCAATGTATACTGTAAATTAATGTATACCGGCAAATTATTTACAAAACGTGCACATACCGGTAATTTTGATTTATTCACTCGATTTTCGGGATCCACATAATCTGATTGATTGATTATTCGAAATTTGTCCATCTAATTTCGAAAAATATTCTGATTCAACTGACGCTATTTTTCATGTCTACAAAAGCGAATGACCACTACTAATGCTACAAAATCATCTTCTTTACTGCAAATGTTCGAATTATTTTTCACTGAGTTCAACACATTCAAAAATTCTCTCGAGATAAAAGTGAATCTCAAATTTTCGAAAAACAATTAAAAATGTTTTACAATTTTTTTAATTAACAAAAAATACAAAAATGCAAAAGCACTAAAATAAAATTCTCAATGACTTCAATTAAAATAACTCACCTGAGTTATATCTTCACTAGCTAGTGACTTCAAAATCGTCGTTTTTCCAGCATTATCCAATCCCAGAAGTAATAATCGCAATTCCCGATCTGGATTAGACCGTAATTTACGAAGGATAGAGAGCAGTCCCTGCAATCGATCAATTAATTCTCTTACCCTTGTAATTTAAAGTTTCAGCGCGATTGATTTCGTCAATGTTTCATTGCTACCCTTGGCTCATCAAACTTTTCTATTACATTACGTACTTTTCAACACAATTTATTTGTGACCATATGTCACGTATTATTGTCTGTTTCTATGTCGCATCGTCGAGCAAAAAATATAAAATACCGTGTAGTAAAAATTTAGCCGGTTTGTGTGAATAACAAAATACAGCTGAATTTTTCAATCGCCGTCAGCGCGAGTAGAGGAAAGTAAGTTGCCAATACGATAATTGCGTATATTTTAATGAATTTCAATATATTTACCATTTTCGACGACTGGTAGGACGATTGTTCGTATCCTGGAGTATACTGGAGACAGTATTACTCGGTACGTGACGTACAAAATTCTGTGTTGTTTGTTTCACTGGTTTCGTAGCTAGGGCAGGTGCTACACTCTTCAGGCAAGTGATGATAATTTTGTAGATACGTTTGTTTTGCGCAGGGTCGTATCGTTTTATAGGGCATCAATAGTATTTATAAATTAAGGTATAAACGTAAACCGATTGAATAAAAAAAATTACATCCATTCACGGTCTAGAACATGAATAATAAATGGTAATTATGGGCACTGGCCAGAATAAATCCAACTTTCTAATTCTATTGTTTGAATTTTTGTGTAATTGTTATTAAAAAAACTTGTCAGGTATCCTTAGAAATCGGTGGCATTTCACGAAAATCTAGTCAAAACGACGTTAAAAATGACTAAAAATAGAATTTCAAGCTCTTTGAATTTTATTCGCAAATTCCCAAGATTTAAAGATGTTTTGATTCCAGAACATCAAGATATCCATTTTTCTGCTCTGGTTTTTGTATTTTTTTTTATTTATAGCCTTCAAACGACCTGGTTTATTCTGCTAAAAAAAAAAGAAAGATACAAATTCACAAGCGCGTATAATTAAAAATATTGTTTGTACATTTAGTCAGTAAAGTAAAGTTAGTAGTAAAGATTATCGCTGATAATCAGGAAATCATTATCAGGATGTAAGGAGACTATTTTCATGGCCTCACTGAGTGCCAAGCACTCAGCAGTATAAATGGATGCAAGAGAATTAATACTGATACTGGTATCTATATTGAGACTTGGATAGTGACATGCTGCACCAACGGAAACTCCACCACGTCTCTTGCTCCCATCCGTATAGATCCGAATAACTTCCGGAGGTTGTTCTTCAATGACGGAATTAGGATTCAGTCCAGCCAGTGTCACGGTCCTTAAAATTTGTCCCGAGTGACTATCAAGAGTTGGGGAGTTTATCAAAGCTTCGAAATTGACATTGTAAATATTGAAGCAGTTTTCGATACTCAAGTATGGTAATATAGGAGTTGTGTCCGTAATACATTGCTTGATTAACCTCATTCGGGTATGATGTGTATATATATAATGCTGAGTAATTGTGGATGAGACCTGGAGATCAGTGTTAGACAATGCTTTAACCAAATAGTTTTTACACAGAAACGTAGCTCGAAATCGAATGGTTGGGAGCTTGCTCTTACCGAGGAGTATACATCTCGGTGTGGAGTTCCTATAACCTAGGCAAAGACGTATGGCGGCATACTGGAGTTTTTCCAGTTTGTCCATATAGGTATTCGCAGATGGTATATATATATGAAAAGACCATATTCAATTATTGATCGTACGAAAGCTTTATAGATAGTAGTAAGAGTGATAGGATCAGCTCTCCACCATGTACCGCGAATGTATTTCACCAAATTTGAGGCTTTCAATGATAATCCCAGTACCTTTTCTATTTGAGGCTTGAAACTTAGTTTGTAGTCAAAAGTCAGGCCGTGAAAGCGAACAGACTGGCTGCACCTCACCTCATAGCCATCTATAATTATCGTTGTATCTGTTGGAGGGGTTCGTCTCTTATTGAAATGTATCAGTTCAGTTTTATGAGGAGCAAAGGATAATCCAAGTCTTTTTAAGTTTTGATTAATGATTCTAACGGAACAGTCTATAACTCTTAAACTTCTCGGAATGTATGAACTACTATAGTATAGAGAAATATCGTGTGCAAATTGGGAATCTACCACCCCAGAAGGAACACCTTCTGTTATTGGAGCAACGTAAATAATGTATAAGAGTGGTCATAGGACTCCACCTTGGGGGCCACTTTCGTATACATATCTAGCGGAGGAATGAAACTGAGAGCTGATGTGTCTTTCCTGAGGGAGAAATTTGACGAACGCAACAAAATTGTTTGGACAGCCAATAAATGCGAGCCTGTCAAGTAGAATCGTTATGTCGACATGATCAAAAGCGGATTTAACATCCAAAAACACTGCGATAGTTTCGCGGTCCCTCGATAGGTTATAGTCCGCTTGTAGAAGTAAGTTACTTGAATGATCATAGCAAGATCTTCCCCCACGGAAGCCACTCTGAGAATTCGGAAGAACGTACTGACTTTCGACATACCACTGCAGGCGATTCTTAACAAGGGTTTTAAGGAGCTTACACATGCAGGAAGAAAGAGCTATTGGACGAACATCAGAGCCATTTGATTTAGGAATAAAATGTATAAACTGATGGGTCCATTCTGGAGGATATTCTGAGTTATTGTACATCTCGTTGAAGATATCCAGGAGAATTCATTTATATTTGGGGGGCAGTTTTTTAAGAACTTCGTAATTAATACCGTCGATAGCCGGGGAAGATTTTGTTTTCCGAGTATTCAGAGCTTGATTGAATTCAGCAATGTTAAAACAACAACTGAGAGTATCATTTTCGTGACATCTTGGTAAGTACTCTGGGTTGGCAGTACACCATGGCGGACTCAAAGTATCAAGAGCATCATGTACTGTATTTTTGAATTGAAGGTGATTCTGCTTATTATAGGAATTATTGTTCACCCAGGCATTTTTAAGAATTTTACAGGTGTTCCAGGTGTATGTGATATTTTTCCTAATGTCAATATTTTCTGCGAAATTCCTGAAATTTGTGGTTCATTTCTCTTTGAATAATTTTCTCGTTTCAATTGCGATTTCCTTATATGAAGCAAAATCACCCCCATCTTTAGTAAGGGACCACTTTTTAAAAGCATCCCTTCTCAATCATTTAGCTCGATGACAATCGGAGTCCCACCAGGCAACCGGATTCCTGTGACGTTTACAGGGAACCTTCCTCCTTCGAGGTGTACACTCGTTTACTAAAGTTCTGCAAAACAGGTTGAAGTGAGCTGGCGTTCAATAATGAACGGAGGGTTCCCAATCTAAAGAATTTGTGGATCGTG
>JAPYZM010005619.1:0-10054 GCA_030522845.1 Psyttalia concolor | reverse complement strand
ATTGGCAGTTCAAAAACTGGCCCGACAATTGGCCTAGGGAAGGATCACCGAGCATTGGAACTCCAATATCGGGCCAATCGCAGCCAATGGTAACATTACGAATCATTGGCGCATCAATCCTAGGGTAACAAGTGGCCAAGAGTAGGACTGCGTACGATTGATTTTCCAATGTTAGGCCAATACTAGGCTAATGGTATATGCACCGAGCATTAGCCTTTCGAAATTGTGCTAACAATTGGCTTCGGGAAGAATCACCAAGCATTGGGGTTTCAATATTGGGCCAATATCCACCCAATTTTATTTTTTATCGAGCACTGATGCTCCAATGTCAGCGCAAAAATTGGCCAAGAGAAGGATCGCCAAGCATTGGTGTTTTTTTATAGAGCTACTAATATCCAATAGTTCTTTGAAATAAAAACTTGGATAACATTTATCTGGAAATTATATTATCATTATCAATATTCTTGGAAAATACGCCACGGAAAAAACATTTTTATACTTTTTTCTTCAACTGTATGTTCAATTAACAGTTTGAATATTAATAATAATTAAAAGAAAATGTGCATTATAAAAAACTTTAAAAATGAAAATATATTTTTTTAATTAATAAAATATTCAAAGACGGCAATAACCATAGCCGATTATAAATGGGGACTTTCAGAATTGCGTGGTAGGCTAGTCGTTAAGGCGTAGGGTTAGTACTCTGTAGGTTGTAGGTTCGATCCCAAGTAGTTCTAATACTTTACAAAATATCAAAATCGGTTTTTCAATCATAATTGAATAAGGCTTGCGTAGGTAACGCATATTTAATAGTGGAAATCGTCCGTGAAGCGATCAATTATATTGTTTTTGTTTTTAATTAAACGATATTGGTACTTGGCCCAACAGGCTGGGTCCAATTGTCGGCCAAGACTGGCACCTTAGTAGGGCCTGAAATAATTCCAATGCTTGGTCATTGGTCAATGATTGTTTGCCATTATCGGCCCGGCGTTTTCATCCAAATGTCGGACCAATGATCGGCCAATCGCTGGCCAGTACTGGCGATTGGAATACTATGCTTGGACCAAAACTCGGCCAATACTAAAACCCTACCTGGGTCTGAAGTCCGTACACGGAGAGAAAAATCTGAATTCTTATACTGTGATTCCGATAAAAATTACTGTGCTGCCTAGTAAAATTGCTTTATCGGCTTAGAAAAACTTTCTTGTGGGCCACACAGAGAGCACAATAATATAAACCGATCTAGATGGGAATTTTTAAAGGATTTCTATCAATTTTTCATTGAAACTCAAATAAAAAATGATAGACCTATAAATTTTATAGTGCTGTTTCGTAAATTTTACAAAGCCACATATCATTAATTACTGAATATATTTTAAAATTCATGATATTTGTTGAGTCGTGAGATCATCGCTGATGTTGTCCATGTATTTTTATCTTTGAATATTGAATTCATTCGGTTTTTTTAAAATAGAGATTTGCACAGCTACGATGTGCGATCCCATTGCTATAAATAGTGTAACATGCCCTAATCTATTATTGTTAATGACAGTGCAATTTCAAATTAAGCCTTATCACAACCATTATTAATATTTCCCACTAATAATTTTCGCCCTTAATGAGTCCTTAAACAATTTCCTCTGTTAATCCCTGTTCCTCGACACATTTTTGCAAATAGCCTTTTCTAAACCGTCATTAAGACCCAAATCTTTACGACACCCTCATTTCACCATTGATAATCCTGTCCAATAAAATTCAGTCCAATTCGACAGTCTGGTGTCAACACTACGGAGGGCCTCTGACGTAGCAGGGCCACGTGCGTCCCAATTCTCTTCCACGCTAAAAATTCCCCAACGCAAACCAATCCGAGCACTTGGCACCCGCAGCAATCCCTACTCTCCTTATTCTATTCAATCCTAATGTTGTCAAGAGTCATCTCTTCTACCTTCCATCAACCAATCCATCAACCAATCAAAAAATCTGACATTTTATATTTCTGTAATTATCGCGCTCGCAACTATAAACAGTAAAATTGCTAATCTAAAATTTTAATGTTAAAATGGAAAGTTCGCAAATAAAAATAATGATTTGGAAAATTGAAATTTGATATTTGAAACATGATATGTTGAAGTAAATGTTATGGAAACAATTCAATAAGTTTTCTGCAGGATAGAAGGTGATGAACGGAGCCGTCGCTTGCGGCGGCGTCGGGGCTAGTTACTCAATAAAGGAGTAAATCTTTAAAACAAGCATCCTCATTTAAATCTTTATTATGCTCGTCCAGCAAGAATCAAGATTTACACACATTCTCAGACGAGATTTGGATTACAATTCTGATCTAATCATGACACCCGATGTTGGATCGAGGCTCGATACTTAAGTCTCGACCAACAGCAGGATCTCCAGCCTTGGAAATAGATATTTTTCAATGTTCGTTTAAACTTGATTCAATCCTGGATGTCGAGGATCGATCAGTTTGTGTCAATCCTGGATCAAGTCTGATCGAACTTTTTTAACAATCCTTTATTCCTACCTGGGGATCGGGAAGTTAATCAGGACATACGTCGATACCATCGATATCTCGAAAGTCTATCACGCTAATTCCTCATTGGTGTACTGACATCTAAGGGGGTTATTTTGAAATTTTCAATTTTATTTATTACAATTAGAGTGTGCGGCATGGAAGCGAGAAATATCAATTTTTGGCGGCAAATCAACTTCTGACGACCTTAACAAGAAATTTCTTTTCCGACGAAACAGCGCGGGATATAAATAAGTTTGATCAATACTTCTCTCAGATATGAGACATTCAATTAATGCAAATACTCGTTTTGTCTAGAACATTTATCCGAGTGGGGGGAAATTTCAATAAAATTGAAAAACTCTGCTGGCAACTCCTGTCGATGAATATAAAAACAACTCTGTATATTCGCAAAGGAGAAAACTGTGAGCGCTTCAGTCGGAAACAAAATTAATTTACTGAACAAGTATCAAAGCGAGTGCGTTGAAAATTCAAGGGATTGCCTATCGATGTTGTACATCAATAGAGAGTGCCCAAGGTGGAGGGGGAAAAGGTGGGAAAACAACATTCTCTCTGCTTGAAAACTACGGCAATGGAACGGGAGCGCGAGGGGGAGAGGGGGCGAAAAAATTGGACTCCGAGGTTCATGGAAAGTGTTAGCACGTATGGAGGATCTGTCGAATGATCCATTATTAAAAGTCCCCCGGTAAAAGTTCCGTTTTTTTAAGCAGTTGCCACTGGTTTTTCACCATCGGTTAAATATTTTTTATTCCCCTATCTAGTGCGATCTAACCGAGCGAAGCGAGAAATATTCAGATATTTTCAGATCCGGAATCGGACCCGGGGCCTTCCGATTACTAGTCGGGTGTTCTTCCCATCTAAACTATCCGAACATATATTGATTTCCATTTCAATTATCTGTCTATATTAAGCCACACCGTTCACTTTTAACGGCAACCATTTTTACAACGTGTTGGAATTAGGTAGGGGGAATATGTTTCATATTTTTATAGCAGGACAGTATGGTTGGGGGAATGGATGGAAAGGATTTTTGGTAGGTCAAATTCCTCCTCAATATATTTAATCCACAAATAACTGAAAAGTGAAAAGTTTTCAATCCCTACGTGAATAAAATATTGTGTGACAAACGGAAGTATTGCATTTTCTGATTCATATGATTATAATATATCACACTCACATTTCGCCAGGAAATATTTTACTTCCGAGAGGCACAATATACTATTATTAGGTTATATTGATTTCCTCTCACATCATCAAATTCCCATTAAAAGTCTTCATCTCAGAAAAGAATTCATACTATCCATTTTCTCGCGAAACCTCTGAATGATTCGAACTATTTCAAGCACTTCAAGTGCTGGTGAGTTAGGAATACACCTGATAGTCCTTGACGAGTAATTCCCGATGTCTTTCAACATCGATCATCCACGAACTTGGTACCCCTCATTCTCTGTTTATCCATCCACCGTAATTAAAAGTCTTCGCCAAAAGTTGAAAACTTGAGAACTGATTTAACAAGTTTCTCCGTTATTTCGAGCATCAGAGGTCGACCTAAGGATCGATAATTAGACACAGTCAGTGTTCCGCTAACGCATCATTATTCTCAGAAAATTACTTTTCCCTCCGTGTAATTTACGATCAGAAACTTATTAATATACACAAAAACGGACAAAAAAATCCCCCCCCCCCCGGCCCAACACACAAAAACAATATGAAGGAAATATCCATGGAAGAACAGACAGGATGGGTTTTGCTTTGACATTGCGTCGCAAAATGAAATTTTTCTAACCGGACATACGGGGAAATTGAGAGGTTACACGGGCTTGGGGAGAAATGGGAAAAAATTGGTGGGTGCAAATGTGACCACAGGAGAGTGATCAATTTCCTGAGGAGAGGCATATAGCATCCCGTGGCAGCCACTCAGCCACGGGCTATCGCCTGGACAAATGGCCCCACAAGCCTGCTGACAACGACATTTGTCGAGGGATGGGACCATCGTGGCTGAATAATTCCGGACATTTGAATGTTATTAATCGGAGGGGAAAAAATGATAAAAAAAGACAAGACGAGAATGTCGATATGTCGACAGGGACTGTGAAGTAATTTTTTCAATGGGAAATCTGATGATGAATATGTTAGGTCAATTGTCAACGGGAATAATAACAATTATTTCAAATAATTGAAAAAGAAATGAGTATATATTTGGATAGCTCAGATAGGAAGAGTGACTGGTAATCGAAAGGTCCCGGGTTCGATTCCCGATCCGAGAATATCTGAATTTTTTCTTCAGTTGTTTGTGGACTAAATATATTGAAAAGGAATTCCCATCTTTCGAAAATCCTTTCAATCCATCAATCCCACTATCCTACCATAAAAATGTGGTACGCCTTCCCCTACAAAATTTTAAACTGTTTTTTTTTTTGAGAAATTTAGTTTGACTTAGTGGAAATACTTTTTTTCAGGTGCCACTTCATTTGTTTCCCTCTCCCGCCCCATAAAATTCAGAAAATCTCCACCGAATAACGTAACAAAGAGAATCAGCAAAATCCAACGACACCGGAAATGGTTCGCCATTCGTACACGTTTCCCGTGCAGCACCTCAAGTTGGCGAGTTCTGGATGAGTTTGAAAGTTTGTGGTCGCATGTTTCGAGCAGAGGCCATAAGGGCGTGCGATATATGTGGGAGAGGGCACCACCCACTGGCTCTGGCTACTCGGATGGAAGAACTTCATACGGGAGTGGGCGAAGAAGGGAGGGGGATCAGTGGTTGTGTTGTACGTTGACGGCGGGGACAAGTTTATCTGGCGGTTAACACACGGGACTCGAGTTTTAGAAGGAAAGCAGGACTTATGCAAGTCCACTATCGGCAGTGCCACCCGAGTAGACATCATCGCTTACCGATATAGCTTGTTATATGTTTTTCCATTTCAGTCGAGATAATTATAATTGTAAGGGGTTTCTCTCAATAAGATAAACTTATTTGTTTAATAAGATAATGATGAAATTTAATGATCAAAATAAAATAAACGAATTGCTGCATAATTGACAGCTTAAGCGCTACGAGAAGGTCCACAGACTGTCCACTCTCATGACTCACTGCTCTCTTCCATCTTATATTCTTTATGCGTAAGGGCCCTACTATGTCACAGTAATGACTCACACTCTATATGCTGACGCCCAGCATGTCACCCCCAAATTCACTCAAAGTGAATAGACAGTAAACTCTCCCTACATAATTATTATAGATTTTTCGGTTAAAGTAGAAAAATAAAAAACGAGAATGCTTTGGTCTCCAGGGGCTTTTTCCAATTCCCACTGAGAGATCGTCAAAGTGGTCCAGCGATTATTCCAACGACATTGCTGATTCATGTGTAATAGCAGAAAATATCCAAAGTTATCGGCATTCATTTGAAATTTAGATATTAAAGTGGATCATTATTCTACTGGATCTCAGACATTGAAATGGGCGGGGGAATGGGGAGGGCTCTTGATTGAACCACAACCGACTTGAAATCAGCATATTGATGGAACTAGTATATTCAACCTCATCTCAATCCACTCACCTTTGAGCGATTCCAATTCCATTGCAAATTTCATAACTAGAGGAGCGATCGAAAACAATAAAATAATATATGGAATATTCACGAAAAAAGGAATATCTACACAACTTCAGACAATACGAAATTAAATTCGGCAGTACCCGAAAGATTGGAAAATTTTTCACATCTCGGAAGAAATGAACTCGTTTTACATCAGAAGATATAAATATTTCGTGTTGATTAAAATTGAACCAACATTGAAAATTTTTTTCTTCTTGTTGACCCGCTAATGGTGATCTATTTGAAGGACAAGCGTAGGATAGCCAGAGACACAACTGCCGCCCATGAGTTTTCAAGATTTATACCACCGCATTTTTCACCATTAAACCCCTATTCGTTTCATTATGCTAGTTGTGGAATGTGGAACAAAGTTGAATGGTGGAATGTTTAGTTTTAGTTCTTGTTTTTAGAAGCAAAATGATTTTTATTTTTAGTGGAAATTAGTAGACTATTTATTAAGTCATATAATGCAATTTGGGGATAGATACCCACTGGATTTGCCGTGGAATTCTGTGCAACAATGGTCATGTTAATTTAGTAGCTCTTATCCTGCAATTGACCTGGCCCCCGCTGTAGCAGTTTGAAATGCCAGAGTTTAACTAATGGCAGGAGTGTTGCATAACCGGTGAACCCATGATATTCATACACATTAATCGACATGAATTCATGAATAGTAGAACCTTTGATCTTCCAAGAATTTGTAGAAATCTATAGATGGGAGCGTACACCAAAACTGAATGTCTGACGTAACCCGACTGTTACTACTGAATTCAGTTCATTATTATTTTTATCCCTTCTATAGTAGTTCAAAATTTGTTTTGACAGGTGATAAAGATTTTTGTTGTCTAACGGAAACAGTGTAGTAAATTTAATTAATTTTTTTTTATGATGGTTGACAACCTCTGGAATTTACGGGGCAAATTGGGTCGTTCCATTTTAAATTCCATCTGAACCTTTATTGATTGTCGGGTTTGTCGAGCCACTCCCCTTTCATTGAATATTCATAAAAGTAACAAATTTTCAAATTCAATTAATGAATTCATCACTGCATTCCGAACAAATTCAATAAATTCATTGCTCCGTGAATTCAATTATTTTTAATCAACAGAAATATCTGTAACACCAAAATTGAATCTCCGGAAATGAAAATACAATTTCCAAAATTAGATTAATATGAATTTTCCCGTTGAAAGGACTAAATAATTGATTTTAAATTCAATGAATAATCGAAATATTTGAGAAACATCGTCTGACACAATAATTAATTCACGTGGAAACAAAGTTTCTCTTTTATTCATATTGTGGGGACGTCCATTTTCTTTCTTCGTTCACCATATTTTTTTTCTTTTATCTTCACTTTATTTTCAAATCAGCGCCTCGGAGCTTCTAGAAACCCCTGCTGTAGGGG
Source organism: Psyttalia concolor (assembly GCA_030522845.1). Classification (NCBI taxonomy): domain Eukaryota; kingdom Metazoa; phylum Arthropoda; class Insecta; order Hymenoptera; family Braconidae; genus Psyttalia; species Psyttalia concolor. The sequence goes on along the minus strand of JAPYZM010005619.1, from coordinate 2,508 downwards.
ATTTATATACATTCTCCTTAAGCGGGCTCTGATAAATTAATTAGGTAGCAAAGAGGACCACGCAGCCAGGCACCAGCCGACAAATTGAAACATCCTTCTTAATCTCATGGTCGTGCCCCAGGCGAGAGAGTATCTCAGTGAATCTACCTTCACTAATTTCTGGATATTGTTAATCAAAGAAATAAAATTAACGAATTTTTTGCTATTATTTTTTTCATCTTATTAATATTTAAATAGAAAAAAACGTTACATTTCGACCCATCCTTTTTCGAAATATAAAAGAAATGCTTCACGTTAGAATTTAAATTCAATTTTGAAAAACCCCATTCCATTCTACAGTACAAATATCTTAAATTTAGAATCTACAGTAACCTTAATTAAAAAATCGAAACATTTCCTCGAAAATAAAGCAAAAAACAAAAGCGTCACAAAAACAAAGAAAACAAAATTTTCAATTTTTGTTTTTATTAGTCCATGGAATATCTTTAAATATTGACCAAATTGCTTTCATTTCATTTGAAGTTTTCTAAACATTTTCCAAGCGTGTTATTCAATCCTCAATTCCCGAATTTTCTCTGGACGAAAGGAAAATTGGCGGCCGTTATTTATTACTCAGAAAGCGCCATTAAAGACGTTCCACATGATACTGAGTATCTTTTTACATGCCCACTCTGGCAACAACCACAAGCATAATGGAGTACAGTACGTTGCGGGGCGAGAGGAAGGGTGGGGGTCGGGGTAAGCGATATACCCCGTGAAATTAGCGTAATGGCTACGGGATTACCGGGATTACACCCTGGAGTGTCCCGCCTCATTTGCCAGTTCGCGGATAATGACCCGCTAATGGTGATCTATTTGAAGGACAAGCGTAGGATAGCCAGAGACACAACTGCCGCCCATGAGTTTTCAAGATTTATCCCACCGCATTTTTCACCATTAAGCCCGTATTCGTTTCATTATGCTAGTTGTGGAATGTGGAACAAAGTTGAATGGTGGAATGTTTAGTTATTCGAGGATCAAACGGGAGAGATCAGCGAACTTTACACGTCTGTGGGGAGTAATAATTTTTTTCGTTCTCCGAGAACCTTGAAAATATCCGACTTGTTTAATTACTACAATTACGGAAATTTGAACCCCTCTCTGCCTGTACTATTTCATTCCCTTGACTCAAAGACGAACTTGAGAGTCAAGATTGATGACTGAAAACTCTCAAATTATACCCTCAACTGTCTTAATTTGAAATAACCATCATCAAATTGTGATTGTTTTATTGCTATGGTGTTGCCCGCGGCCTCATGCTGGAAATCATACTTTTCACGCAAGCTGCTCAAAGGACTAAAAGGGTCTCGCCCCTCTCATGTCCAGTCCAAATATCCCTAGCTATCCAGTGACCCACTTATTCCTCCCTCCACTCTACATTCTCCAGTGGCCTAGACTCCATGTTTAATAATAGAGCCTATCTAAATCTCACTGGGTTTCGACGGGTATTTCGACCCCTAGGCTCCTTCTACCTACGTGTCTTAAGCCTCTCCAGGGCACACACGGGCCTCTTGAAAACACCCCACTCGCATGAGCCTCAACCCAAGTGTGAGTTAATTAGCGGAAAGTTAATTCCACCATTCGCCAAACTCTCTAGTACACACACGTATTCCCGATTCTCATCAAACTACCTTATTTCATACTTCTTCACAAGTTTCAACATTTTATGCATGACTCAACCATGCCAGTTATTTCCACTGGCTTCAATCCGTGAGCTTGTCACATTTTCTAAAAATAATCCCAGTGAAAAATATCTGAGTTCAGTCTGCAGTTGTCATTTCTAATCTGTTAATTCCTTTTTAATCTAACGAAATTTTTTCCGACCTCGAAAAAAGATTATAATGGAACTGATTGGGTAATTTGTAAATTAATGAACTCCACATTAAATTCAATCATCTCACACTTCTGGACATTGGTTTGGCCGTTCTTAATTATCATATTCAAGCAGAATAAGTTGGACTATTCCTATTCTAGAAAGGGCAGACAGGTCGAACTCGCAAACTATCGAAGTATCGCAATCTGCCACACCTATCCCTTCCCACGTAGGATTTGCCAAAATAACAGATGCGGCCAATATTCAGCCCACAATTGATTAGCCGAGTTTCGATTCGCCTAGCCTCGGCCAATATTTGGCTCACGATCGATTAACCGACTGTCGGTTCAGCTAGCTTCAGCCACCAGTGGCCCAAAAACTCGGCAGGCGAGCTATAGCCACCGGTTAAATTAATGTAATAATAGTAATATTAATAACAGTGACAATAAAATAATAATTTTAATAATAATAATGACCAAAATTAACATAATATGATTGTAACACGATTTAATTGTTGTTATCATGATTACTATTTTATTATCTTAAAAAATGAACTATATTATTATTAATTATTTTTATTAAATAATATTACATTGATACTGATTGTCAATCGCACGAATTTATCGCGTGGATAAATAAATGAACCGAAGAACCCA
>JAPYZM010005616.1:0-10521 GCA_030522845.1 Psyttalia concolor | reverse complement strand
GTTCAGTTTTCAAAATTTTTAAAATTGTCAAAATTTGGGACACATTTTAAAAATTAGGGAACATTTTTGGAAATTTTTTCGAAAATTTTTCAGAAATTTGCGGAAACTTTCAAAAAGTTTTGGAAAATTTTCCAAAAACTTTTATACTTTTCAAAATGTTTCAAAAAATTCTTAAAAAAATTTCGAAACCGTTTTTTTTTACCCGGGAAACTATAATTAAATTAATGACATTACCATTCAAAATTCTTACTATTAATCAATGAAAAACATTTCACTGGAGCATTGAACTTTCATATTGTTCAGACCTTTTATCCCGTTGGAATAAATATTTAGAAATAAAAAGTAAATACAGTCATCGCGACATTCTCTTGATGACCAATACATCCCATTGTCTTCCGGCGTATACCACCCACAAACAACCCACAAACGCAAGTATGTGAGCGCCCCCCCCCCCCCCCCCCCCGGTGGAACACCAAACGATAAAATACCAAAAGTCTTGAGGCATTAAAACAACAAAAACGAGAATGAGGAGACTAAATGAGGCGAGCAGCGATGAAAATTCATGCGGTTTAATACCGCTGAATGATGGGTTTTATACGAGAACAGGGCTATAGGTGCGAATGAGCTGTCTGGTGAGCAGTAGTATAAATATTCTAAGAGGAAGTGAGTACAATAATAGAATGAGAACGTCAGGTCTGACCGGACGAGATGAGGAAGAGACTCAACCTCTGACGAATTGAGGTATAAAATTATCGTGAACCAATGATTTTTGTTAAAATTCCGTAATTATTGGGTAAATACCGTGCAATTGGTCAATTTTGTATGCTCTATTTGCGGATGAGGGAGTATGAGCGCAAACAGTATTTGCAGCCTCATTACCAAGCGTCGAGTGCTCCACATATTTGAAGAAAAAAATTTTTTTTTTAGAGGAATTAATCAATTGCGAGAGGGATTGTCGGATTGTTTTCTCCGTGAGGTCTTTGGGAGGTTTTCTAGCGGTTCAAAATGAAGCATCAAATAAAATTAAGCGGAGGCAAAAAAAAAAAACCGCTGGAACGTCCTTAAAACTCATTAATTGCCGGATTTTTTTGGTTTAACGTTTCACTGGCCGCGTCGGTCGACGGCATTCCCCAAGAAATCTAAGGAAGAGGAGGCACCAACACCGGATGTCATCCATCCATGCTCTGGGATTCTCCTTTTGCGCTGATTTTCAATCCCTCCCCCCAGTTGAAGGAGAAGCGAATGAGAGGAGGCGACAGTGCGGGAGGAAATCACGTGCTAAAGAAGCTGAAGACATCCACAGGTTGAGTTGCAGCGGGGGGAGGGAGGGGAGAGAAAAAAAGGGGAAGCAAGAGTGAGGATGAGGAGAGGACGAAACGAAAAAGTGAAATAAAGTCCAGAGGCCCAGAAACCAGTGGCGAGTTGAGCCGAGTCGTTCGTGCATTCCCTTTGCCGCCTTTTACCCACGATCATCTAGCACGCAGGCCCCTCATGAGAAGAAAACACGAAAGAACACATTCGTGACGCAGGTCCAAGGTCCGCACTTCCGGTCCGGATACTGGACCGGTTTCTCTACCAACTTTGTACAGTCCAGAGCTCCGATGAAGGCACATTACAGAGGAGATATTTACAAAACGCCTCTTACTCGGATGAGTGTAATATTTGCCCGGATATTCTACCGTTAATCGATCAGAGAAATTCTAGTTATTAAATTTGAAATGAAGGAAATCCATCCCTCGATGAGAGTAAAAAATTTGAAAACTAAAAAATCACTACCTCTAATTGATGATTACGTAGAGCAAGACCCGGTGAGCGACAAAAAAATAACAATTTTACATCATTTGATTTATTATTTAATTCTCGCTCAACGAAGCTCATGCTCAAACGATTTACAATTGGTTCGAGAGTTAAGGATTTAAGAGGTATCCGTGGAAATTCAGTTTGAGAGATACTTGGCGCTCGCTCGCTCCACTACCGCACCTCTCGCCACAAAAACATCATCAACCGAGTAGATTCCACTTTAATTCATGCCTCGTTTAATGAACCTAATGGACGAATTCATAATTAAATTCAGTGGAAATATTCCAATATTTCGAGTGGATTGAAACGATACTATTTAATACGCCGTGAATCATTTATCCACCGGCGAAATTATTGAATTATCGGACCGAGTGACTCTCTTTTTTTTTTCTCCACAAATGAATGAGTTATTCAGGAAATTATTCATTTGTGATTTCAACCACAAATTTTATTGACGATAAAATTCATGAGGTAACAATTGAAATTAAAAAATGCATGAAATCATTGGCTAGTTTTATTCGCTCCGGAAATTATTCAGTCGTAAAAATTATAGCGAGGACCATTTTATCCAGTAAAATGAGAGAACGTTTTTTTTTTTCTTTTCAGTTGGGAAGTGAGTTCTTTTTCTTTCTATTCTTCATCAGCAGTTGAAAATTCCCAACTTCCTCATCACTTTATACTTCCGTGTTCCGGTCTCCCTCCCCCCCCCCCCCCTCCCCCCCCCCCCACCCCTCACTTTTCTTTTATACTGTCCGTTTGTCCCCTTTCCTATCGCTCCGAATCTGTCTTCTCCCCTCATTTCACCGAGTATTATCTCGACGGTAAGTAACCCCCGACGGGGGTGAGCCCCGCTAAAGGGAACAAATGGAAATTCAGGATTAAACCGGTGGCTAGACCGAAAATCGATAAATCGAGACAAAAATAAATGCGTGCCACCGACAATTTTAAGCATTATAAAATTTTCAATCGCTTCAATTATTCCATTGAACGGAAAATCAATGATCTCAAGTGTTTTAAAGGTATATCGGGAGAGATCGAATTATTTAATGGCTAAAATGGTAATGAAATTATGAAATTCATTTGGAAATTGAATTGACGATCTGATGGTTTTTAATTGAATAAAATTTCGAGACGAGAAAATTCAAAATGGAACTCTCATATGTTTAATCTACTCTCGCCGAAGTAGACGAAAAGTGTCAATTTTTGAGAGATTTAATGGATGTAATGGATTTATGTAATATTGAAGAACCTATTTCAGATGAAATCCGATTGACTTTAAATTGGATACGTCAGGTGTCCGCGTAATTATTAAATTGATTTCGAGTTTGAGTGGAAAAAAATTTCAAAAAATCAGCCATCGTCTCCAGCAATTGGATCCACCACGGATTACCATGACCTAAAATAATAAATTCCCGTCACAAAGTCAAACAAGAGATAACTCAGTGGATTTTCGTGATCCAAATAAGTCAATGAGTTTCATAATTTTCTATACAATTTCTACAACTATGAAATTTTTAAAGAACTATCCATTCAAAGACATAATATCCAGAGGATCGTAACGAACGGAAGGAACACACAACCAATAAGATAAGAGAGCACGAATGAGTAATGCATAACTAAATAACTAAAAATAAACTCGTATACTAGCGATACAGTGCAGTACAGTCGGTTCGCTCGAGTTCTTCCGGCATTGCCAGTTTGTTTCATAAAAAAAAATGAAATAAAAGGAGGAAAATGCCTGAGGGGAGGAATATGTGAGAATGCTGAGGAGGAGCTTGAGACGACTCCAAATGAAACTGTGCGTTCGTGTGCCAAGAGATGGCAGCTTTGGTTGGTAAGAGGGGGAAATAAATCTCGAATATAATTTACAATCGTTATTGATTTGAAAGCAGATCAGATTCCAGCGCTAGTGATTAATTAACCAACAAATGGAGTAATTTTTTTTCTCAAGTGTCAACGATTGTGCACTCAAAAGTCCTCAAACATGAACTATTTTATTTTTCAATCGGCAAGTAATGTTTTAATCATGAATTGTCAATTCTCTAAATTTAAGACCCGGGTGTAACAGTTCGTCACCTCAAAATCGCCGCGACTAATTACAAGAAAAATAATTATGGAATCATAAGCAAACCCAATTACCGACCTCCGTGCAGGATTTCTGCAAGCCGGAAACTATGCTTGCTCACGATTTGATCATTATTTCACGCGTAATCCGGGTCGCCGATTTCGAGGTGGCACGTTATTTCACCCAGAATTCCCTTAGACCTAACCTAGAAGGCGCGCGCGCAACCGACTCCGCCCACCGGCCCAATGAGGCCCAATCCGACTTTGTGACGTCACAAGAGAAGAAGTTCTCCCGACGACAAAGGATTTTCAGTCTTGACAGACGATCAAGGCCACGATTAAAGTAATTCAAATAACATCGTCTAATCAACCAGATGAGAACGGATTAATCTGCGAAAAAATATCCAAAGAAAAAGTCGCCGATAAATCACATTAACATTCACATCATTCGAAACCTCGGACGAATAAGTTCATTCTCGCTTATCACTGGCGCCAACCCCGCCCGACACCCCTCCCACCCTTGTTTGGGGTCAGAAAACAACACGTGCTCAATGAATTCCCGGAAAAAGACCGAAAAAAATGACGGCTTCCTAGGCAGGAAAGGAAAAGAAGAGAAAAAACTCGATCGATGATCCAGAGATTGATGACCCTTCTGGCGGGGTCCGTCCAATCTCCCTCCACAATCTACCTAAAGAATCTACATACAGCAAAACCGTCTTATCGTACACCAGTCACGAACGTCTCTCGTGTTCGCACGTTTGTCGCGAGTGAATAAAGAGAATATAAAAGGCCCAAATCCCGAGAATCGTGGCAGCTTTGCACAGGTGGTTTTTACTCATAAACATTGCAGACAAACTATTTAACCATAAAAATATAAACCACCTATACATTTTCTCAAGAAAAGGGGCAAACCGTGCCTCCATCAAAATCATCCATCCAGGCCCCCTGGGGTGGGCTAGAAAAATGGTTCCCCCCCCCCCCCCCCCCCCAAAGGCCCCCAAATGACAGTAAAACCATTCAATTACCTCGACCAGCTTCAGTTAAATTCCTCTAAATCCAAGAATGAGTGTCACTGGCAGCCGTCTCGCCGTTCCTCGCGATATAACTTGCACTTTACCACTGTTCATTGGTCAATCCCTCCAAATGTATAACCCAAGAACTGTTGGAGGGGGCTTGACTCCGAGGGGGCACGTTATTTTCGGTGCAATAATCGTACTTCTGATAACACGCGGAACTGACAAAAGTACCTCAATTGAAACAGAAATCCACGAGCAATCCTCAACTCTTTGTGTGCCACACTCTCAGCCCAAAATAATTGACTTATTTGTTTTTTGCTAGTGTACCTATCACAGTCGATGAAAGGATCCGTCAACAGTTCAATAAATCGTCTCCTCAGTCACTCATCTCCCCATCATTCACTGAACATTTGTTTAAACATGTCAATTAATTGTTAATTCGCTCGCTTATTCACTCTTGTGTGATTGTTTTGGCTGTTGGGGGCGGTGGGGGGAGAGAGATTATTAATCGAAGGGTGAAAATAAACGGGGACGGCACCGCAGAATGACAGCACCGTCACGTACTGTGGCTGACGAGCGACTGAGAATTCTTTGTATATCGTCACTTGAAACTCTCGAGGCAGGCCTTTAGGAAGTGTCGAGTGGATGGCGGAAGGTTGCCCACTCTATCCCCCCTCCCCCTCTTCCCGGTATTAACTTCACACACAGATAAATGGAATGATGGAGGAAGAGAGAGGTGGCGAGAGTGAGAGGCAGACGGAGACGGAGACAGAGAGAAGGAGCTGCCGTTGGCGTCGGGAGAATGCCCGGGTCTTCGTTGGTGCACTCGTTGGGCTGGAGCGAGCGGATTGGGCCGAACTCTCGGCTCCAGCGGAAATAGTCGAAGCTCGGGGGTGGGGGGTGGGTTACCACCGAGGACTGCCGAGTGGTAGCCGGAGTGTGGGAGGGGAATGGGAGCGGACGACTGCCGGCGAAGACTTCCTCGTAGCTTCCTCGCGTCGCGGGGGGTGGGAGCGGGTGGGTTCCGGATTTTTTTAGGAATTCGGGGATTCTTGGAGTCGGAGGGTTTTTATAGGGGTCACCGGTGGTGGATTTTCGGATTGGGGAGTGGGAACATTGCGCGGAGATTATTTTTTTTTATTGCCATTTGTAATTATCCAGCCCAAATCTGTCATTTTAGAAAGCCATTTTCCAGGCATGACGTCACAACCTCGTAATGAAACTTCAAGCACTCCGGGCGATTTGAAATTGCCTGGGGACAATGGAAAAGTGATTACATTTTTTTGGATTGATTTGATAATTGTTTTGGCTCTTTAAACGGCAATTTTCCATTTTGTTCGGGGTTTAAGCTCTCGAGATGGCGAGAGGTCTTCCAGTGGAAACGTTTAATTTCTATTTTTCCTCGACCTGCCAATAAATTTTCCAATTTGTTTCTCTCAAATGACATATGCAAGTGATTTTACAATCTTCGCGCCGTCACGTGCGGCATTTATGATATTTCTCATCGGCGATCTGTCTTACGGAAATTGTTACCAATCTTGCAGGCGATGCGGGCGAGCGCTATCGTTCCACGCTCGTTTGACCTTTTCAATTTGCGTGGCGCAATGGATTCAAATGTTCCGAGGCGTCATTTTTTTTACTTACTTATTTATTCTCTTTCTCTCATTCACTCCGCCAGTCGTTTTAAATTGAAATGAAACGTTGACGGAGTCCCAAGGGTTTCGATGATTTATCCCCGTCTCTAGCGTCTCCACTCAGTCAAGTTGGGATCGATTTAAAGGCCCGAGATAAAGAGATCATTACGACCGAAAATTACGGGTCAGATGGTGTTTATTATTTAGTAGGTCAATCATTAAGAATGAAAATAGCCTCGAGTTGAGCCACTGGCAGCACTCCGAGTCGTCTAATTGTCTCCAGCAGCACCCGAAGGAATGACGCACTCGAATTGAATAAAATCCAGTCCAAATCATTCACAATAAACCGACTTAAAAAAAAAAATTGTTTACCGAGTCTGATGAGTTGCAGCTGACACCGCCAGCGGCACTCCTCAAAAAAATTAACTCTCAGAATATTTGAGATGACGAGCTTCCGATAAAGACAAACCCATCGAGATAAAAAATAATCCACCCCCATAAATTCCAAAAAAAATCACCAGAAAAACGGCCCCCGCCCCGCATCCTCGGATTATCGTCCGGTATTTCTTCGTCTTCGTTTCACTTTTTTTTCCCCCCCCCCCCCCCCCCTACATAATATTTTTTCATTCCTTTCTTCCACGCTTAGATCCGCATTGCATTCTTTCCTCACATACATTACCCACCACTACATAAATATATCCACTAAAAGATCGGATCGTGGACCGTTCGGTCTGTCCCGTCGGTCCCCTTATTCTTTTTTCCTCACTCTTGATATTTTTTATTCTTCCCCCGCCAGGTTCTTGCAACCATTTCTCTTCATCTACCTTTACTTTTTTTTTCTACTCCCCCCCGCCGCCGTCGCGGAACGCCTTCCGCAGGAATCAAAAGAGAGCCCAAAGTGTCCAAGGACCCCGCCAAGGGGAGAGAGACGTTTGATGATGTAGATGAAGAGCGAGGAGAGTGGGATAAAGCAGGACAGGTAGCGCGAGACGCCCACAAACCTGTTTTACCTGTTATGTCTTGGATCGTCGGGGGCTTATGAGTTCCACCTCGATGCCTCTTACCAGTGTAGTGGTAATGGTGGTCGTCCGTAACGTCTCCGATGATCAGACCTGGAAAAGGATGTGGTGGATCCTGAGGTAGGTGAGGATCACTTTTTACATCGTCTCGGTCTCTCTCACTTGTTCGGATTTTTCGTTTTGTTTTTTTCCCCCAGGAAGCCAAAACCCGGTGACATCGCAATTCGATCGTCACCTGCCACATCATTTTTCATCTGTACTGACTCGTTGTCGAGGTATTTTTTTTGTCCGGGGATGATGACTGGAACTTTCAGCCAGGAGTCTTGAGGATTTGGGGATGTGGGGGGGAGGGGGAGGGGGTTGGGCTTTTTGAATTCTTGAAATCGTTGAGACGATGGGAATTTTAGGGCCTCCAGTTCTCCTGACATCATCAACACTCGACTCGATCAACATCTCATTCTCCCAGACGTAGGTAACCCCCCCGGTCCGCACAGGTTGCGAGTATGATTAAACCGCGAGAGTGAGGTAAGGTGCGGCTTTAAAAAATCAGGGGGAGAAAAATAAAGGCCGAGGGGTGTGGAGGGAGAGGACAAATGTTGTGAACGATCATCCTATCCCGGATGGTGGTGAAGTGTCGTCTCCCCTTGTTCCTTAGGCCCCTATCCTCACTCATACACGTAAACAAAACTGCTGGGGCTTCGGTATCAGAGTTACGCGTGACATTCCTCAAGAACGGCGCAACCTGTCCTGAATCCCGCCGAAGGAGGCCCCAGGAAAGAGCCCCCCCCTCCTGGACTACGATAGAGGGGGAGAGTGAGAGAATTCTCTTCTCTTCTCTTCTCATTCTCGGCACCGCATCGGAATGGCGTAACGGGCGATTTATACATGCCGCAACGTGCAATCCGATGTTGTAATCCGATGCAGGTCTACGATCCTCCTGCGCCCTTTCTCTTTGCACTTTTCACTAACCCCTCTCTCGGCCCCCTCCCCCTGCCGTCGTTTGTTGTAACCGATGGAAAAATCGAAACGGGAGAGGGGAAAATTAACACACCTCACCTTTTCGCCTGTCGTGCCGCCGATCGGCATCACTCATTGTTCGCATTGGAGATTTGCATCGCGACCTTTTGGAAAATTATGGATGTTTCAAAATTTTTCGTGTGAAATTTTCCAATTAGGAGTGAAGGGTAATATCTCAATTCTCGTTATTGGAGTTCATTTCCATTGGAATGTTTATTGGGGAAATCGGCGCATTAAATTCATTAATTACTCTGGGCTGGTGCAGGGGATTATCCAGACGCGGAGAGAAATTTTTAGGTAAAATTACGGAACTCGCGGTTCGCAATTGGGGAATTGAAGGGAAAAGTTGGAGCGCTGGTCTTGGTGGGTATTTATTTGTAGGTTTTGATAATCTCTCGGTTGCTTTTGATGATTTACCTCGAGTTCGGCAATTGCTTCTTTAAGCCAATCACTGGCGAATAGCAGACCCGGGTTCGCTTCCCACCGGTTACATTAGTGAGATTCTAACTAGTATAAAAAGGCCTGGGCGGCTATTCTCGAGTGGATCGGAAATATTTCGGTTAGCGGAAGTGGCTCCATAGACGGAACGGGTGAGACCGTAATCGTTTTCGTAAACGGATTGCCAATCTGGGCTCGGATTTGTTCCGTTCACGGAAGTCAGTTGGAATCGGCATCGTTTGCAGCGCATTAGAAAAATTGGGTTTCTCTACTTCAATTTTTTAATGGAAATATGGCTTTGGAGGAAGGAAAAATCAAAATAACGAAGGGGAGTAATGTGAAGAAACGTACACCAAATGTTACCACTGCACAAAAAATATACTGGTTGAGTTCATATCAGATAACCCCCAAATGATGCTAACAACAAATCGTATTGTACGTAACGGTTCAAAAGATTCATTTTTTATTTATGTAAAAAGAGACAAAAAAACAGAAAAAGTACAAAAAAGAGGTTAGATACTTTTTCATTTGACAATTCCGTAAAATCTTCCGCTTTCGAAATTATCCTTATGCCGATTCCAACTGACTTCCGTGAACGGAACAGATCCGAGCACGGATTGGCAATCCGTTTACGAAAACGATTTCGGTCTCACCCGTTCCGTCTACGGAGCCACTTCAGCTAACGGAAATATTTCCGATCCACTCGAGAATAGCCGCCCTGATCAGTCGCCTGAATGATGTCTTCATAGAGATTCGGAAGGAGACGTTAAACAAACGGAAAAAAAAACTGTGAAATAGTATTCTGTGGAAAAAAGACATGAGGAAAGTGAAAATGAAATGCGCATCAAGATCGGGAGATGTTTTCCGCAAAAAGCCTCGGGCTTTTACTCTGAGAAACTTCGCCCTCTCGTCACTGCGCAACAAACAATCTGGAAATATCCGATAATTTTGGAGGTCTTGTGGTATTACTACTGAATATTTCTCTCATTTCGGGATTTTTTGTATTGGTTTAAAGTGTAGACTTTGTGTTAAATATGTTGGGTACAATGGTTATCATTGAAATTTACAATTGTTCAAAAATATACCGGCGATTATAGTTCTTCAAGTTTTGAATTCGCTACCTCCTTGTTAGACTTGTTGAACGAAAGGTTGTTTTTCAAACTACAGTCTCCAAGAAGCTCTGCTACGATTTTAATTGCGCTGATATCTGTTGCTCTGGATACTTTAGTGGTTGAAATATAGTGGCGAAATATACTATTTTGTAACAAGTGAAAAAAAAATGGTTTTTGGCGAGTGGGAGGTTTATATCACGAGCCGAAGGCGAGTGATATAATCCCACAAGTCAAAAACCACTTTTTTCCCGTGTTACGAACAATATTTTTCATCTCAATGTGTCGGAAAAGCACTTTTCAGTTACTCGACGTGAAGCAGACCGTGACTGAAAAGTTACTTTTCCGACACAGCGTGATGAAATAGTATATTTAGTAACAAGTGAAAAAAAATGGTTTTTGGCGAGTGGGAGGTTTATATCAC
>JAPYZM010005605.1:0-12998 GCA_030522845.1 Psyttalia concolor | reverse complement strand
GGTTTAGTGGGTGCGGGCCCCACACACGGCGTGACAGTGGAGTGAGCACCACTCTCACTGTCCGTTATGGTGCGGTTAGGTACATTAACCTCACAAGACTTCGAGAAAAAAAAACACACACACACACACACACACATACACACAACGGACAAAGGACAAAAAGCAGTACGTGGAAGTACCCAAACGAGTGAAGGAGCAGATACCTGTTCAGCAGGCTCGTAATCGCGTCAACAAACTCCGCCGAACGACCACGGAAGATATGCTAATTGTCCTTGCAAAGGATAAGGCGAATGACGCGGAAAACTTACACAAGTCCATAGCAGAGCTCCTTAGAGACCAAGCTGATGTCCTCAGTAAAGAGCCACCAGAGGAACTCGAGATCAAGAATCTCGATGAGCTGATGACGAAAGAGGAGGTATTTGAGGTTCTGAACCTCGCAGCAGGGATGGATTGCCCGATTGTACCGGATGCCATCAGGTCTTTGCACAAAGCGTATGGAGGCATGCAGACTGCCTCAGTGATGGTGACCTCATCAATTGCAAAGAAAGTTCTAGGAGATTGAGGGAAAATTCGCATAGTATGGGTGAACTGGAGAATCCGAGGGGGGGGGGGCGCCTGACCAAATGCTTCAAGTGCTGGTATTATGGTCAATTTGTCATCAAATGCAAGAGCCAGGGGGACAGAGCGAAGCTTTGTATAAAGTGTGGGGAGGATGGACATGAATCTGCGGCCTTTGAAGAACAGGCCGGTTGTGCTTCATGCGCCGAAAGAGATCCACCAAAGGACTGTGCGCTATCTGCTCTTGCTGGAAGCACCCGTTTCAAAGCATTGTGACCACTAATGAGGCTTGCTTTGCGGGGGCTCACCTGGATGGAATTGAGGTTTACAGCTATTATGCTCCTCCTCCCCCCCCCCCACTCTCACCTTTGACCAATTCATGGATTTCCTGCATAGACCAACCGAGGACGCGAAGCAGTACTTCCCTATTGCAATTGCGGGGGACCTCAACGCTTGGGCAGTCGAGTGGGGTAGCAACGAGAGCAAAGCAAGGGGGAAAGCACTACTGGAGGCTATGTCTCCGTTAGATATTGTCTTGCTGAACAACGGTGACGGACCCACGTTCAGAAGAGGAGGCAAGAGTTCAATACTAGACCTCACATTCGTCAGCAGTAATCTCTTAAGAGGAAACTACTCCTGTAATGTGATGGATATTTACACTGCTAGTGATCACTGAGCAATCTTTTGGGAGGTGTCCGCTAGTCGAATAACGAGACCAATACCTAGAAAGACGAACGAAATTGGCTGGAAGGTGACAATCTTTGATCCGGGCACCTTCTTAATTACACTAGATAATCACCTCATAAGTGGTCACCGTGTGGCGGGAAAAGCAGAGGATCTTATGAGACGAGTGACCAATGCGTGTGATGCTTCAATGTCTCGTAAACGTTGTGGAGGCCGTCTGCCCCTCGTGCACAAAGCTATCAAGTGGAGTAAGAAGCAAGGCTGGAATGAACTCGTTGATGGAGTCGAGAGTAATCCGTGGGGAAGACCGTACAAGATGGTTATGGCACAGCTGAAAAGTCAGCCTATGCCATCCCCATCATGTCCCGAGCTCCTGGAGAAGATTGTAACGGCGTTACTTCCTCAACAACCGGAATTCGGCCCACCTATAGGATACAGCATGGAGACCGTGATCCCAGCAATTAGAGGAACATCTTCAAGAAGCATGCATCAAAGTGAGAAACATCAAGGCACCTGGCCTTGACAGAATCCCCAATGTTGTATTAAAAACATCGATCAATGCAGCAGCAGGACTGTTCCTAGACGTGTATAATGCATGCTTGGAAGAAGGCACCTTCCCCGCTAAATGGAAGCAGCAGAAGCTAATACTCCTCCCCCAAGGAAAAATCCTTGAACGAATCATCCACAGAAGGATGGAAGCAGTGGTTGAACCGCTGCTAACCGATAACCGATACGGTTTTCAGAAACGTCGCTCTACCATCGACGCCATTGACCTCGTGAACATCGACAAAGAGGCGATCTCTGGAACAAGATGGAGAGAAGGTACGAAAAAGTACCGTCTGGTGGCAACACTAGATATCAAGAGCACCTTCAATTCAGCCAGGTGGAACTGCATTATGGAGGCTCTTGAGAGGATGAGCGTTCCAGAATATCTGCGCAAAATGGTAGCAAGCTACTTTACCGACAGAGTTCTCAGGTATGCTACGGCGAGTGGTCCTAAAGAGTACCAACTAATCAGAGGGGTACTTCAAGGTTCAGTGCTGGGTTCCCTCTTATGGAACATCACGTATGATGGATTGCTGAAGGTACCACGGCCAATTGCGGAGAGACTAGTTGTGTTTGCAGATGATGTGGCAGTGGTGACTGTGGCAAAACATCTGGAGCAAATTACCGCCGTCTTCGATGCGGCATTCAGGACGATATGTCAGTGGATTGACTCAGTCGGATTACAACTTGCAGAGCATAAAACGGTATTTTGGGGTGATGATTGATGCCCGACTGAAGTTCAAGCACCAAGCGAAGCATGTTGGTTCCACGGCATCTGAAGTCAGATCAACCTTGGCACGCCTCATGCCCAACATCGGGGGACCGAAACAAAGACGAAGAGCACTCTTGTCATCAGTGGTTACTTCGGTGGCCACCTATGCTATTCCCATTTGGGGGAATGTACTCCAATTACAGGAAGCCCGACGTAGGATCGCGCCAATCTATCAACTCACGCTGCTTAGAGTTGCAAGTGCTTATTGGACACTTTCTGAGCACGCGGTATGTGTCATGGCTGAACTGTTGCCGATAGAAGTACTGGTACAAGAGCGGAAATCTGTACCGGCGAAGGACATCAGAAAGGCTGAGTCCCGATGAGCTGAGCACTAAGAAAAGACGACATAGCTTGGAACTATGACAGCTGAAATGGGACACTTCTACGAAGGGGAGATGAACTCATTACCTGAAGTGAGTGCCAGCCAGCTTTTGATGGACTAAAAGCTAACGAAAACCAAAAGAACTGAAAGGGTAGGGGGTGGGGTCGTACCACCTTACCGGAGGTCGGTGAATCCTCATTTACCTAAGAATTCCCAAAAATATCAAAAAACAAAGAACACGAATAGACAGAACTTGTGGGATTGGTCCTCGTCCTCATAACAACACAAATTCCCAACGGATATCCAAAATATCCACAAGATCACGATCATCCGCTGTCGTAAAAGGGAAAAGGTACTTCCCGCGAGAGGCCATAAGCCGATGACAACAGGAACGGAAGCGGGAAGGCTCGGGTCGCTCAAGATCGTGCTGAAGGTCGTGCAGAAGGCGTCAGGGTCCACGGTTATGGGAATTTAATCAGAAATCTAACCTGACGAGGAAGCATTTACGAAACTTTAAATAAACGCTACGGGATACCAGTAGCCATCAGGTTAGAATCGGGGACGGAGAA
Organism: Psyttalia concolor; assembly: GCA_030522845.1. Lineage (NCBI taxonomy): Eukaryota > Metazoa > Arthropoda > Insecta > Hymenoptera > Braconidae > Psyttalia > Psyttalia concolor. The sequence goes on along the minus strand of JAPYZM010005605.1, from coordinate 9,547 downwards.
TACGTCCTCACGGATACCATAGCCGATACCATAACCACCTCTACCGGTAGCTAAACCGTATGGGAGGAACCCGGGAAACTATACAGCTCACCCGCCGGTACCTTCCCCAGGAAACGAGGTGGACCACTAGAAGCGGTCCCAACCTAGAAAGCGTAATACCAATGCCAGGCATGGAGAGTCCATCCAGGGGACTGAAGAGAGCTGGCAGCAAATGGCTCGGAGTGCCAGCCGAAGCGGCACTCTTGATGTGAGTAGGACCAGCGGGCCTGTTAGGTGCTCATCCCCACTCTCGACTCGCTGCTGGGTGGGGCGTCGTCTACCGGGACATGGTGCTGCCGTCCATAGTGTGGATATCCTCGACATTAGCCTCTCCTGGAGCGCGCCGATTCAAACGTCGCCACTAGCAGGTCTAAACAACCCCAGATCACCAGCCGAGTGAGTGTCTACCTCATCTGACGTAGAGCACTCATACGCAGTATGAGGCCTCTGCTAATGCGGGCAAGTCTCATGGGTTGACTGGAAGTGTTTCCGATGTGTCTACCCGGTGCTGTCGCCTGTGCGTCGGCCTCCTACCCCTATGCAATCGGGTTCCAGCCCCTACACGCTTGGACAGGTCGTGTAATTCCAGGGAAAAGTCGATCATAAGGCAGATTTTTAAAAAATTCGAGAGTTTGCTTAATCAGATATATGTGTATATATATAGATTTTTGTTTACGGTTGATGTGCGGAATTTCTTAAAAAATCCCGTTACAGTACATCTCCTTCTACCCTGTAAAGTGTTGGTAGTAACTCCTCAATGTAATAGTTTCTAACTTATTCACAAGCTTGTACGATGATTATTCTTGATTATTTCAAGTTATTCCCTTTCATCAAACACTCTGCAAACTCATGAGGATCGATTGAAATGAAAAAAATTGAGAAGGCATAGGGCGGCATCGATTGTTTTTGGCGGACATCTGAAGCCTGTGGTGATGTGTAAGCGAAAGGACTCGGGGAGAGTTGAATATGCGGACAAGGCACAACCTGAGTTCTATGATTAAATTTCTTCATAATAGTTTGATTTGAAATTCAGATGGGACGCGTAACTTTTTTGTGTATGAAAATTATGAGTGGAAATGATCAGCATTTTGATTTCATAATCGTATAAGATAATGAAATTTTTTTTTCCTATTCAGTTACGAAATGAGGAAATGGACGGAAAACACCTAGTGAATTAATTATTACCATTCAATAAACGCGACCTTTTTCTAAACAAAGAGGGTTATTCCTAGGTGTTCATTCACGGGATCAATATATGCGAGAATTGTGAATATACGAAGAGATTCATCGATGATGTCACGATGTAGGATTTGTGGTTGTTGTCGGGAGAAACAAATCACTACTAGGCGATTAAACAATTAACTGGTTTATTCGCCGAAGCGTTAGTCTTACTGTACAGATAATACCGACGTCGGTGGGTCATGCGGCTAGGCGCGAGCCTAGTGTTCGAAAGGTTGTGAGTTCAAATATGGTTTTTCTGTGGTTTCCCATGTCAACTCCTATGTTCTATAAGAGTGCAAATGCGGTACAGTGTAGGACCCACAGCCGCATGCATAGGGTGAGGATACGGCCGATTAGCCGTATGGAGGGCAGAAAGAGGGCCGTAATATATATAAAAAAAAAAATGTACAGATAAAAATACTAAATAATAAGACGTGAGATAATTGGATGGTGTCGATAGGGCTAACACTGGTAGAATCTGTATATTAATTCATCGCGATCCGGTATTATTCGGAAGGCGATAAATCCCTCTGAACCCGAGTGACCGTGTGTGTTCGGTTGTCTAAGGGTGATGTCAGATCGTCAGGTGGTAAGTAGCGAGTCGCTACGTGCTTTCCGCGCTGGAGAAAAAAAATTAGTTTTTTTGTGTGTTCCCTGCAACAGAAAGCAAAAATTAGTGTCTTTAGCGGTGGCGTCTATCGGAGGTGCGTTGTTGTCTCTCGCGTGCTGGTACGACTGTGCTGGGCGGTTGCCTAGCATCGTAGGTTGATGTCTCCGGAGTCCTGTGAAACGTAACCTTCCTGACTTGACCTGAAGTTCCCAAAGTCGACGCTGAACTCGTGCTCGGCGCTGACTGCTGTTGCTGCTGGCGGCTCTGTTGACATGGACAGGACTTTGCCGGAAGTTGCTGAACCTGTTCCATGTCCTCTTGGAGAATGAGGGCAGAGCAGGAGGGGAGAGTAGGTTTGAGGCGATCGATTGAGATTGGGACGTCTTGTAGGTAATTCCCTCTCCCCAGTGCCCTGCAGTGACAACAAAATGTCTGTCATGCCTATTGACGACGCGATATGGTCCAGAGTATGGGGCGGCGATAATCGGTTCTCCTGTATCGTTACGTATGAACACATGCGTATAGTCGGCAAGACTTTTATAGACGACCGTCGATCTGTTTCCGTGACGAGACGTTTCAGTAGGTGCTACCGCTGCAAAGTCCCTGCGTAAGTTACGAACAATCTCAGGAGCCGTCCGATCGTTGGTAGGTGTGAATGATTCACCTGGGAGGCGGATCTTCTGCCCATAGGTGAGATCTGCGGGAGTACTGTTGACGTCCAATTTCCAGGTGGTGCGGAGTCCGCGCAGTACTCGCGGTAGAACATCATACCAGCTATCCCCGTGGCAGTGTAATGCGGCCTGCAACTGGCGGTGGAGCCTCTCCACGAGCCCGTTAGCTTGAGGGTGAATTGGCGTAGTGAACTTTCGCTGGATTCCTAACAACTCAGTGACGCGCCAGTAAATGTCCGCTATAAACTGTCCTCCTCTGTCCCAAGTGATCCTAACAGGTACTCCAAACCTCGCGATCCAATGGTAGAGAAGTGCTCGCACAACTGTTTTCGTTCTGATGTCTGACAGCAGCACTATCTCCGGGTAACGTGTGAACCTGCCGATAATGGTAAGGCAGTCCTTGAAATCTTTTGACATGGGTAGTGGGATCAGATCCACGTGGATATGCTCGAACCGCTTTGATGGTAGTGCGAACTCGGCGAGAGGTGCGGCAACGTGTCGGGAAACCTTGTTCTTCTGACACGGCAAGCAGTGGCGAGTCCATTCAGAACAGTCCTTATTCATTCCTGGCCAAACGAAACGATCGGCGATAAGCTTTCTTCTACCTTTTCCGCCAGGGTGTGCGAGTGAATGCATGGAGAGAAAAACCTGTCTCCTGAGGGGCTGCGGAACATATGGATGAAGCGTACCCGACGCCGAGACGTTGCAATACACCCTACTGTCCGATCGTGGAAAACGAAGTGGCTGCAAATTGAGGTTATTGTCGCCATTCCGGAGAATCTGCAGTAGTTCAGGGTCCTCCCGCTACGACTGAGCTAGCTGTTGGTTACTGACAGCTTCGGATACCGCCTCGGCTCGAGACAAAGCATCCGCGACAACATTATGCGTGCCAGCGATATGTCTGCTGTTCGAAATGAACTGGCCGATAAAATCCAATCTGCGACATTGCCAAGGCGTTGCTTTGTCAGGTTTTTCGTGGAATGCATGTATTAGGGGTTTACGATCTTTATAAATTGTTATATGCTTTCCTTCAAAAATGTGCCGGAAATGCACTATTGCTTCGTAGATTGCCTCAAGCTCCCGGTCATAAGTAGCATGATGTCGGTCGGTGAGAGCCAACTTCCTGCTGAAGAAGGCGAGTGGCTGCCAGCCATCGGGGTGTTTTTGTTGGAAAATTGCACCGACTGCGTGGTCCGATGCATCGGTAAAAACTGCCCACTCAGCGTCGACATTGGCGTAAAACAGATATGTGGCTTCTGCGAGGGCTTGCTTGCACTTGGTGAGGGCGGCGTCCATTTCCGCGTTCTATTCTACGGGGTGCTTTCCTTTTACAGCGGGTCCCCGATGTGCTGCATTAAGGGGGCCAAGAATTTCTGCTGGGCCCTTAATGAATTTTCTATGAAAATTGAGAAATTTGAGCACCTAGAAATCTGCGAAGAGACTTAACGTTAGCGGGCTTTGGATAATCAAGAATTGCGCTTACTCGGTCTCGAGGAGGGCTAATGCCCTTGGAGTTGATGGTGCGCCCAAGGAAAACCACTTCGGGTTTGCCAAGAACATATTTAGCTACGTTTACCACCAGCCCGAAATCCTCCAAGCGTTTGAACAGCTGTCTCAGGTGATTTAGGTGTTGCTCAGGTGTCTCAGATGCAACTGAGATGTCATCGATGTACGGAAATAGGAACGGCAAGTCTCTCGTAACCTCGTCAATCAATCGCTGGAAATTTTGACCAGCGTTGCGTAAGCCAAAAGTCATGAATGGGAATTCGAATAATCCGAACGGCGTTATTATTGCCGTCTTTTGGATTTCCTCAGTCGCTACCGGGATCTGATTAAATGCTTTAACGAGATCGACCGTCGAGTAAATTGTAGTCCCATGAAGATTCGCGGCAAAATCATCGAGGTAACGTAGTGAATATTTGTCCGGAATCGTCCGATCATTCAAGGCTCGATAGTCACCACACTGTCTAGTCTCCCCATTTTTCTTTGGAGCCAAATGTAGGGGCGAAGACCATGGCCCTGGCCTCGTCTAGCGATGCCGAGCTCCTGCATGTTATAAAACTCCGTTTTTGCGATTTGGAGCTTATCCGGTAAAAGACGTCTTGGTCTTGCGGATACCGGCGGTCCGGGAGTGGTCCGTATGTGATAGGGTGTCAAGTGCTTGGTATTTTTTAAGAGTCCTTCTGGTTCTCTAATGGAAGGAAATTCCCTGAGAAGAGCAACGCAGGGCGAATCCACTTCGATTGTCTAAAGTCTGACCGATTATGTCTCAAGTTTAACCAGCTATCCGTTAGATGTGAGACCAGTGGTGCTATCGATGAGTCTCTGATGCTGGAGGTCAGGTAGCAAACCGTAATGGTGGAGTAAATCTGCGCCGATAATTCGTCTTGAAACATCTGCCTCGACAAATACGCCATTTGATGTCGCGACGGAAACCGAGGTTGAGTGAGAGAGGAATGTAGCTATGGGTGTTAATCAGGGTGTTGTTAGCTGCAAACAGCTGATAACCAGTCGCATCCATGTTGTGAGAAAGCCGTCGCCGTAGGCAACACAGAGACATTGGAGCCGGTATCCACTAGGTATTGGTCCTTGGTGGAACTGTCGGTTACAAAGACGCGACGGGACGATAAAGAGGAATCGCGTTCCGTTGCTAACGATTCCCGCTGAAGCTTTCCCGCAGCTTGCATCCTGGTAAGCGGTTTCGCGCGTTGTCTCCAAACCTGTAATGGTACGAACATGTGTCAAACTTTTTCGATACCTGCCGAGATCTTGAGCGTCTTGGAGAACTGCCACGATCTCCATGTGCGTGTAAGCGCCCATCCGCTCATGTGTGTAAGTGCGAGCGTAACTCCCGTACTTGCATTGCGGCATCTGTAGCTGTTAACTTCTCCACTTGAGCGAGAAGCTTCGAATTAACTGTGCCGTTTGACGAGTTGGAGATCGCTGAGGTTTGTTGCGGCTGGAAAATTTCGTGAATCCTGTCCGCCAGTTTTCTCAGATTTTCCAACGTGGCATCCTCCTGCGCGGCGAGTCTTCAGAACCTCCTCGTCGATACCTGGAACGAGAGCTTTTAAATGTCTGAGATGTTTGGATGGCTTCCGAGTTCCCAAACACTCGTTGTCCAGTAGTCGGATCAAATTCGTTGCTCTCAATTTGCTAAAACATTTTAGTGATTCCGTTTTAATCGTTTAGTACGGATTAGCTATAGGTCGAGGAACAATCAAATCCTAGATCTCCGCTGCGTATTGTGTATCAATTAGAGGAACTGTTTTATTATATTCATCAGTCTCTGTCACAATACCAAGGTCCGCAAATTGTGTTTCCAATTGAGCAAACCAGAGTTGAGGCTTCTCTGGGTCGAATGGCCTCGCAATGATCCTGGGCAGCCTGGCCGCTGTATTCGTGGCTAGCTGCTGCACACTGAACTGCGAGCCGTCACCTGTCTCTGGCATTTCTAGCTGCGCCGATTGCTACCGCTCAAAACTGATTAAAAACTGATAAGAAAGCAACGCTATTGCTGGCGACGATATTTAATTAATGAGTCGTCGTTTATTTGTAACTAAATAAAGCACGTGTTGCACTCCGGTGAAGTCGTTAAGAAAGTCTTCACTGTACACTAACACAGCACAACGTCTTTATGGTGCTCCGCAATCTGTCAGCGGGTACGAGAGAGATGCATACACGACACTTGAATTGTCCTCACGTGCCGAAATAATATCGCTACTGGCACGAGTCCGGTGGGGATTCGAGGTGCGAAAATTACCGATATTATTGCACTAACGCGCTCTGTTTTAAACAAATCAAATCACGTCGGGGTCACCAATGTAGGACGTGTGATTGTTGTCGGGAGAAACAAATGACTACTAGGGAATTAAACAATTAACTGGTGTATTCGCCTAAGCGTTAGTCCTAATGTACAGGTAAAAATACTAAATAACAATACGTGAGATAATTGGATGGTATCGATAGGGCTAATACCGGTAGACTCTCTATATTAATTCGTCGCGATCCGGTATTATTCGGGAGGCGATAAATTCCTTTCAATCCGCGCGACTGTGTGTGTCCGGTTGTCTGAGGGTGACGTGAGACCGTCGACCCTCAGGTGGTATGTAACGAGTCGCTACAACAAGAAGATTCTATAGAACTTTTGTAGGAAATTTCTATTGAATTTTTACGACAATTCTATTGGATACTTCACATAAATTGGTAGTTTTGGTTTTCAACAGATTTTGAATTCCTCTCAAAATTCATCTCTCCTTTTTTGCTAAAAGAATGCCCGGGTATTAATTATCTTTTTTCTTTTTTACTTGGATTGTTTAATGCAATAGAAACGAAATGCGGTGGAAAAAACTGGTTCTCATTAATTTAAATAGGAAAAAGTTCAGTAGAATTCTGTGTGTGACATATTGGGATCAACCAATACGTCGATTGTAAATGAATATTCAAATAGTAATCTGAACAATGTTAGATGATGTCGATTAGAGATATGATCTTCCTTTTCTGTCATCCAGACATTGATCAGCAGTCCCGGGGTATTGTTTGGACACTGATCAGCAGTCTCTCGCTATTGTTGGATACCTTGGTCAGCAGACAGACAATTCCATCCGATATCTTGGCCAGCAGTCACACGGTGTCCTCTGGATACTTAAATAAACAGCTTCACGGTTTTGCATAGCCTAGTCCATATTAATGGACTGTTTGAAAGTGTGAGTCTCTGTCAATGATAACAAGTGACAATATTAGTGAGACAAAACCGTGGGACCGTTTACATAAGCAAATTGGAGCTTGGGCGAGTCTTGGATACTCTTCGAGAGGTAGAATACGTTAGAGATCAGAACCCAGCGGACCTCCGAGCTCGGACCTTCAGCCAACTACTACGACTCCAAGTCCCCAGTCGTTAATCTAGTCTAATTAATCACACGTTGACCCATTCCATCAGCTACCAACGTGTAACAACTACGAATTACTCATTAAACATCTTCGATTATCTAACCCGCGAGTGTTACATCAGTTCACCATATTCCATCCGCAACATGAATGAACCTCCCTGAGAGCTAGCAGATCTAGCTGGACACTTGGAGTAATTGAAGGCCCCAGCACTCCCTTCGAGTACAAGAATCAGGGAATACTAGTGGAAATATCTACTAGAAGAAGGGAAAAAGTGTTTTAATCCCAATTACACCACCCAGTAGTAACACAGTGGGTGGTATAAGCCTAAACGTCACATTGGCGCCCAATTAGTTAGTACTCATTCGAGGAATCGAGTACAAAGAAACAAAAATTTGTGTGACATGCAAAGTGAAATGGGATAACTGAGGAAGGTTAATTTCCGCATAATGGATGTACCCTCCACCCAAGTTCATTTAAACGCTAATAAGATGAAAGGGGAGGGGGGGGGGCGTAAATTGTTTGTAGACACGGGGGCCAATATCAATATGGTGACATCAGATAAACTCCGCCAGAAATTAAGAATAAATCGCGAAGAAATAATGATCATAAAAGGGGTTACACGAGGAAAATGAAAAATAGTAGGATACGTAACTCTAGAGGTAGAGGGAATCGAAGACAAATTCCATGTCGGCGCTTCAAGTTTTCCCTTTTCAGGAGATGGAATGCTGGGCAGACCATTTCTGAAAAGTAGGGCAGTCAAAGTTGACTACGGGGAAGATACTTCTACAATAGGGGTAGGGAGACATACGTTTCTAAATAAGGAGTCAATCTTTCTTCCACCTAGGGCTATTAAGCTCGTCTACGTCAGAGTAGAAAAATTCGACGCAGAGGTACCTCCCGCGAACGACATTAAAAAAGGGGTGTATTTCCGAGACGCAATACTAAAACCTTCACAGGGTATAGGCTTTTTCATATGTTTACAGTATCCGGGAAACCGAAGAGCAATTTAAAGTTCCATTTGTTGACCTAGAAGAAATAGTCAATAGCGACAGAATCGGCAATTGAAAACTTCATTCGGAAGAATCAAATGATCAGGAAAGCCTAATCAGAGCCAACCAAATCATTGAAATGCTCAGGCTAGAGTGTCGCGATAAGGAAGAGCAGGAAGAAGCGAAAAATCTAGTTGAATATAACCCTTCGGTATATGAACTTGATACCGAAAAATTAAAGGAGCCAAAAATCCCCGGATATAAAATCAAATTGAAAGACGACGAACCAGTCGTAGTCAAACAATGTTGCCTGCCCTTTTTTCTCAACCGTTCGTCGTCACGACAGACGCATCGGATTACGGTGTCGGTACAATTTTTAGTCAAGGTAAAGTAGGCGAGTACTTATCGATAAGCTATGCATCGCGAGTGATGACGCAACCGGAGAAAAATACCACCACCAAAAAGGAATTACTCGCAATTATTTTCGCGATCAGACAATTTCAACCATATGTTTATGGCACCAAATTGACATTGGTAACCGATCACCAGCAACTCGTATGGCTGAGGTCCATGAAAGATCCGGGGGACCCATTACGTCGTTGGGCGAAGAAATTAGAGGAGTACGACTACGAGATAAAATACCAACCGGGAAAATTAAATCTCCACGCTGACGCGCTATTTCGTAATCCGGTTCCTGACGAAGCCGACAAGGAAAAAATATCGCTGTACTCACTGGAATGAACCCGCAAATATAGGACGTTCAAATTGGAGATGCATTTTAGTACACCATAATGCCAAATGGACAAAGAGTAGGCCCATGTGTGGTGGAAAGCATTTGGCCTGATAACAAAGTTCAGTTCATGCGCGGAGATTGACCAGATATTGTTCGAGGAGAAAATATCGTGGCGATCAACAATCCACCAATAAATTGGCGGCCAGAGCAAACAGGAATATAGGTATCAACGCACTATTTAGAGATGCAGGTCGGCGACCTGGTGTTTTTTTTTTTTATATTACGGCCCTCTTTCTGCCCTCCATACGGAAGCTAATCGGCCCTATCCTCACCCTATGCATGCGGCTGTGGATCCTACACTGTACCGCATTTGCACTCCTATAGAACATAGGAG
>JAPYZM010005601.1:0-22209 GCA_030522845.1 Psyttalia concolor | reverse complement strand
TTTTGGCTCGTGGGATTATAACACTCGCCTTCGGCTCGTGTTACAACCTCCCACGAGCCAAAAACACCATTACGCACATGTTGCATAATATACTAATTACCTGCTTCAGAAGAAGCTCCCAGAAAATCTTAAAGAACCCTCATTTTGGGATCTAAATTTTCCATTATATTCCACGATTTTTACCACTCTTTACTTAACCAATTAATTAGGATTTACATTGTAAAAAACAAAAACATGGAGGTGATCCACGTACCATACAAATAATCCTTTGATAAGTAAACGTCCTATAAAGTTAGGGCTTAATAAAAAACTTATCGACGACAAAGAAAATTAAAAAGAAAAAAAAATAGAGCGATGGAAAATAAAGGTCACACTAAACTTCACCTTTCGTTGCACTCGCACTGTCTAGCACTTAAATAGACGATAATCAACTTTTTTGATACGTTCAAGGTCAATAACAAATAATGCAATTTTTTCTTAACAACAGATTTAGTCCCCAATAATAATATTTTTGCATGATATGTACTTAGGATGATTTTCCATAATTTCTATTCGCATAACTCCGAGTAATGTCCCTATAAATGCGCATTAATTTTAAGAAATTAGTTCGTTCCATTACATGTATTCATAAATAAACTCCAGCTGGGTAAAATATCAATTATTCGCTGGTCTATTTCAACCGAGAATACTCAAATTTTCAACTACTCCAGAATTATTCCATATTACACTCACATTCTAGTAGAGATTTCCTATTACTCTTCTCGTTGATATATATTAATCTGCCACCACTAGCCAAGTGCATGATTTAATTTTCTACCTTAGAGTACAATTTCAAAAGAATAATGGCCTCATTGTTAATTGGATCTACCAATTGTGGTCACTCGAAATAGAGCTGGCATAATCCCGTTGAGTTCGTGCTCCAGAAATTTCACACTGCCCTCCCTCCGCGATAATAGCTGGGACCCTTGTGTGTTTGTGTGGTTTTCGCCAATTAAATTTACTGTGTTACTACAGCACTTGATGTTTCTTGATTAGAAATCGTAATTTTTTAAATACACGGTAGTTATACCAGATGCTCGGTCTCGCCGGTGTTTGTGTTTAGTGTGGCCTTGGAATTAATACATTGGAGTTATTTTCTGATGTGAATTTTTTTTCGGTTATTCAAGGGGCCTATTTTTACTCAATGCTTTAATAAATTCGCGTAATTGCGTAATCTTATCTATGCATAAAAAATGTTGTCGAACGAGATTTAAAAAAATTAATCAATCATTTTGAAATAATAATTTACGTATTAAAAATCATCCACTTAATTTTTGCCAATATCTCAGAATTTAAGAGAAATAGCATATTTTTTTTGCTGGGATCTCATTGTCTTTTATAAAAAACATTTTAAGCTCTCCAAAAAAAATCTGTATTTACGATCTTAATCGAGGAAAATCCGGAATTGACATTCTAAAATACGATTTCAAGTGAATAAATTATGATTTAAATGAATAAATTACGATTTAAATTTGGCGTTTCACCAGAAAAGTTTGCTCTGCATAAACGTCTGCATAATTAGGGTTGAAGATGTGGAATTTTACTGTGCGATTGGATAATTTTTGACCGAACATCCAAAACGCAACACGATTACCAAATGAAGCATTAATTTTTATTGAAAAATTACTATGTGTGCAGCTTTTTCAAACAGTTTTCGTCATAAGAGGCAGATTATATAATACCAAATAAAAATCTTATATATTTGAATGAATACAACACTTCCATCCCAAGCTAATTCTCAAAAGTTCAAATTAGAACTATTGTCATTCACTGGTACACAATCCTCTTCCAACTTTGAAATATCTTATTTTTTCCAACGGAAAGAATTTCATCAAAATTCTCCAATATCTCATCGTTCACCCCAACTTATGACCACCTCCATCAACATTGACATAAACCAGTGTAATCCCAAAGTTTTTGTCTTCTAAAAATAAAATTTCCGACTTTTTCGACTGCAATTTGGCACTGGTAGTGAATTTATCATCATGAGTCAAGTATAGTGGGGTAACAGAGGGGGAGTGAAATCAGTCTGGCGAGGCGTAACCCAACGGTTTTCGGGGAAACTGCCAGGAAAGATGTGCGCCCTTTATGTAATACGCCTCCACCCGCCAAGATTAGCATCTCCCTACCCAGACTAGCCTCACCATCTTGATCTTGCTCCATTTCATCCTCGCCTACCTCTGCAACCCCTCTGATGCCCTCCGAGGATGGGCCAAAACTTTCTGGCATTCAAAAGTCTCTTATTCCACAGTCCAACGCATCAAACTCTGGCGCATCCGGGCATCACCAAACCGAATGTTTGAGAGCGATGACCTCTCATTCCCCAGCAATACCATCACGACCACCTTGTATTGATTCGACTGTATCTGACTGAAGTGTTATTTTTTGTTAAATTAAAGCTTTCAGATGATAAAAGTTCTCGTGTGAACAATTAACAGGAGTTAATTTTGAATTTCTTTCCTATCTATTTGGGACATGGAAAATTTAACTACTGATGGTTGAACTGTGGCGGAACTTTTGATCTAGTGATCTGGTTATATTTAAGCCTACCGTTGAAGATTTTTGTTTAGAATTCACTGGAATAATTATTTTGTGATATTATATGCCGCTTAATGCCCAAGTGAAGTAATTTAAGGAAGAGTGTGGGTGCTAAAAAACCTAGTGACAACTGTCTCATTCCGACCTATCTCAACTTCAGTGGAAAGAATAACGGACTCACTTTATTCTTATATAATAATACTAGTAATATAACATCTAAGACTGTCGACGGTGGCCGAGTTGGTTAAGGCGCACGGCCGGACGGCGGGAACGCGTGGAGCGGGTTCGAGTCCAGCTTGGGGCATGGGATTTTTAATCTCTCGGAAACCGTCCAACGGGAGTCTCGACATCAAGAATCATTGGAGAAAAAAGTTTATGCCATAGGTGCCCGTAATCCGCGATTTAACCGAGCGAAGGGAGGTTAGAATCGCGTGATTACGGGCACAATGACATAAAACATTGTATGTAACTGGTGCGTAATGGCGATTTTTGGCTCGTGGGATTATAACACTCGCCTTCGACTCGTGTTACAATCTCCCACGGGCCAAAAACACCATTACGCACATGTTGCATAATATACTATTTCCGATGAAACTTGGTTGGTGGACGCCATGTTGGCCAAGGTTTTCCATGGTTTCCCTTGTTCACCAGGAGAGTCTGTACATGGAGTACAGCTCCTGCGATGCAGTGCGACATGGTTAGAGAGTAAATAAACCCGAATAGAGTATACTTGGAAAGAAATAAATAACCAATAATATAACATCTGATAATAATCACAATCGTATATTAATAAAAACACATAAATTTGTCAATAATTTTTGGTTTAATGGCAAAAATAGTTAGTGTAAAAATTTACACGCAGATGTGAATTATTGAGGAACACTTATAGGAACATTCTCTATTGTTGATGTCTTTAAAAAATGCCAAACTTCGGAAGTGGTTGAAGCTGTCGGTTAAAGTCCTACCAAGAAAGTGATTGTAGATTTCTCGCTCATCCCTTTCCTGTCCTTGTAGATTTTCAAAATTTTAGGAAACGGGAATTGAGAAATGGCCATTTCTAATTGGCGAGAAAGTTGGATAGAAACAATATGCATAATAGTAGTGAGTGAGACGCCCTTGGCCTCCTCAGGTAACGCGGGACAATTACGCGTCAGAAACTGATCCTGTGAAAGACTGATGAAGTGTGAGCACGGCTTGCAAGGGATTATTAAGGATCATTAAGGATTATTAAGTTGGAAAAGGCCGTAAAGGTAGAAATCATTTTTTTTATTGTAGAACCATGGATGAAGGAAAAATTATAGGACTGCATGTGTTAGGAATATTTTCTAAGAGTTTGAAGATTTATCATTGAAGAAGTCTCCGGGGACTTCCCCAAGCAGATGTTGTAAAAATATTCTTTGTTCATCCGAGTCGCTGACAGTAAAAATTAACATAATTAGTTCATTGTTCTTTTAGATTAAGGGACGAACTTTAGAGTATGTCTGATAGATCAAAATCTTCTTCAACATGATCACTTGGAAATGTATTGCTAATTTATCCGAAAAACTAGCAGTTCTACATGAAGACAAAAGCAATTTCCCACTTGCTTCGAGTGATCAGGTTTATGGACCTTGACTAGTGTTTCGGGTAGAATCCTCAGAGTTCGAGCTTTCGTTCGAATACAGCCACAACTATTTTCATTCAGTTTCCACCGAGTAAAGTATTCCCTGGTGAATGTGAATGTGCACTTGGGCTTAGTGCAAACCTATAGCTCTCCGCTGGGAATCGCCAAGAATAAAAAATTCAATTGCTTCATTTGTTTGGAAGATATTGTTGCACAAAATTTTGATTACAGGTATACAGTCGTGCATTTAAGTTCGCGAACGGTCTACACTTGCGTCCTATATATTTTATTCATGAACTTTAGTACTTAACTGTACACTTACACACGGAAATAACTCATTCCTTGCTTATTATCATCATTATTTTATCGTTATAATTTATCATCATTAGCAATTTATCATCTCAAAAGAGTAATTCACCCGTTTCAGAAAATCGTGAATCATGTTACTGAAAACAAAATTAAATTGTCATTCCAAAAACGCAACTTGGGCGTAGTCTACCCTATAGGTATAATCTTTTTTTTTTTATTCTGGAAATTCCATATTCAATTTTTAGCGTAATTATATCTTCGCCACTCGGGTCAGCTGATGGAAGAGGGACGAATGAAGTAATTGAGTGATAACCATGAAATACGCTTAAGGCAATTGAATATTCATTACATTATAGTGGATAAATATATTTCGCTCAAGTGAAATTAATTAATAAACCGAGAATAGCTGAATAATTCACGTTCTTAAGGAAGTATTGATCTGCAGATAGTTTAGTATTTAATTATTGGTACAGATGACGAGCGGTTAAAAATCAGAATCAAAAGTAGTGGATATCTGACCTCGTCGGGAATTTCTGATAAATATTTGTAATGAAAGTTCGATATATCGCATCACTGAGACATGCGTAAAATTTAATCCATATTTAATTCAACAATAGTAATTAGTAATTTACCAATTTATTATTGAATTCCAGTGGCTGAAAATCGTATTTGAACTATATTCTCTCTGGAGTTGTCTCAGTCGGAAAGTTACCTTCGTAGAAATTTTCAGTGGCTGAGCGAGTTTCTGAGTCGAGCCGAGACACAGCTGGCGCACGCGCTTGCAGTGTCGGGGACAATGCGCCCAGGACCGTCTGGGGCGCATTGCCCACGACATCCCGAAACGATATAATAAGTGAATTGACATTCTCATTCTCAATTAATCTAATTAAATTTACTTAAAATCTAATAAATTCTACCATTCAAATTGTTCTTATCGTTTTGTTCAAGTGTTTCTTATGTTTTCAATATTTTTGATAATGTAGTACAACCGGTAAATAACGAATGAAAAATAGAAAAAACTTCAATTTTTTTTCTTGTTCACTCACGTTTGGCCTTTCTTTATTAATAAAAATTATAATTTATCAATTCAGGCGCAGAGTGGTAAGGTGGGCTAGATCAATTTTTGATTTACCAGTTGTTTTTAAAATAAATACTTCAGAATTTCAGAGAAGTAATAACATTTTTATACTGGCCTTTTTCATGCGTTCTCGCCGGAGTGGGGGACTCTCCTGGGCGCATTGTTCACGACAGTCCCGGTCGAGGCGCCCACGTGCTCATTCGGCATGTCGCCACGACCCTTAAGTGCGTCCCCTACAATCCAATCGACATCGATCCGAATTTAGATTTCTATCAGGGTTGTATTTGATACCTACAGAACTGGATTTTTATTATACATCTACCGTCACATTTACTTTTCGATATTATTATATTAAATTCCGAGATACAAATAATGAAATACCATCGCAATGTGCTGGAGAGAACGTGGCTTCAAATAAATCAGTTGATTAAATTAAAATGTGTCAGGAAGGAAATACGCAGAGACGTGTCTGATTGGATAGAAAGGATCGATTAAGTAATTGAAATCGATGGCTTTTCAATTAAACGACAGTTCAATACGATTTTCAACCACTGACACTGAATAATAAATGAATAAATTATTACTTCTGCAAAACCAATTTTTCTCAAGTCCTAAAATTATATTTTTGCTTCCGATTGGAAGCCTTGTAATCGTCAATTTTTCTAGTCTCTATTTTTGCTTGAAAATGGTGTAGAATAATGTGAAATTTGAAGACACTATATTTGGGGACTATCTATGTATGTGTAGCCGGTCGAGTATGGTGATATTTTGAAAATTTTTCGAAATAAAGTAAATGGAATAAACTTCAACCGAAAAATCTACAATTTTGCCATATAACCCAGATATCTGTATTATTGACAATCTAAATAGTAATAATTTCCTTATATATTTACGTTAGAAGTATCAATTAACTCGTGACCAATTACGCCAATGGCAAATGTTTACTACAAATTACAGATTTTTCTGCCCTCCGGCCGAAAAGCGTCAACTTTCGGGTCGCTGCGCTAAACGAAGTTGCCACTTTCCGGCTCCATCGAGCAGAAAAATAGTATACACACCTTGGTCAATAAAATAAGAAAGCCTCAGATCACATGTTTGTTGACCTCGGCTTCGCCTCGGCCGACAATTACATGTGATCTGAGACATTCCTTACTTTACCGGCCTAGGTATATAATCTACTATTTTTGGATTGCATGACCCTTACGTGACCGAGCAGAAATCGATTTGAACTTTTCCAATATAATCCACATCGTATAAAAAACCCTGTAGAAAACTCTATAAAAAATCCTATAAGAACTCGTATAGGAATTTTTTTGCACTTCAATAATTGAAGATATCCGGGTATATTTGCGACTCAAATAAAAAATAAATCAATTCTTTCACCTAAAAGTGTCCCAACGACAAATAATATTAAATGCGGACAGTGCAGGCTTTATTAAGCATCTGTCGTCACATTTGCCTCTTGATATTACGGCATCAATTTCCAAGATATAAACCATAATATCTCACCCCACGTTCTTATTAAAGATCACGTGGTTTCAAGTAAATAGGAGCTCATTGAATTGAGATAAATCGGTAGAAATTGAGGTAAAAGCGGGCATTAAATAATTGCAGGCGATTATTTTGAGACATGACATTTGAAGGAAAAGAAAAGCATGCACGAGGAATTAAATGCATCCGAATAATAGAGAGAGTAGTTTCATTATGTAAAATGAATATATTCCACTAAAGTGAAGCTCACCGTTTAATTGACATCCTTCTGTGAACATCCTTCAGTTATTTTCACATTTTTTTTCTTCCAATGCAAGAGAGTGACAACTTCTTAATCATAGTGTAGTTTCTTGAAGAGCTTGTGATTTAAAAAGGAATGATGAATTATCAAATATAAAGGAGTTGAAGAGTGGAAACGCAGAGCTACCCTGAGAAAAACCGTAATTTTTGTCGTAAAGACAAAATAGTATATTTCTCACCTAGGGAGGTAAAAGTAAAGGAGGCTTGCCCACCTGCAGAATTATGGTAAGCACGTGGGCACCGCTCCGTTGCTTCACTTTCCGTGGTGGGAACCGGATTTTTCTCCCGGCGTAGGAGTAAAGTCAGAATTCCCCCCCCCCCGCGCAGCGGGAGGGAAGTATCTACTTTGCTCCCGCCGGGATAGAAGATAATTTTTCATCACGCTGTGTGAGAAAAAGTAACTTTTTCTGAAAAATATTGTTCGCAGCACGTGAAAAAAGTGGTTTTTGACTCGTGGGATTATATCACTCGCCTTCGGCTCGTGAAATAAACCTCCCACTAGCCAAAAACCATTTTTTTTCACTTATTACGAAATATACTATTTCATCACGCTGTGTCGAAAAAGTAACTTTTCAGTCTCTCGACGCGAAGCGGAGAGTGACTAAAAAGTGCTTTTTCGACACATTGAGATGAAAAATATTATTCGCAGCACGTGAAAAAAGTGGTTTTTGACTCGTGGGATTATATCACTCGCCTTCGGCTCGTGAAATAAACCTCCCACTAGCCAAAATCCATTTTTTTTCACTTATTACGAAATATACTATTTCTGGCTACACGGACCGAAAGTGAGCATTTCGAACCGAGTGAAGCGAGTGAAGCAAGCATTTTGGCAGAAAAAATCGTATTCAACTCTCAAAAGGAGAATCAGACAAGCATTCCCCACGTGCTTACAACCTTCGCCTTCGGCCTTACATTCCGAAATAATGTCAAAAAACGGAGTTACATATTGCAATTTTTTTATTTAAAAAATAACAATTCTTGTAATTTATGGCAATACACCTCGTATTTTTTGTCTTCAATATGTAAATTACATAAACAATATCGCAATCCGTAGTTTGCACATCGTAATTTATACTTTAGAAATCATTATTTACGATTTCTCAATCTAGAAAAATACGAGATTAAGGTATCGTAAATTAAGAGCTTGGAAAAACGTAAAATACGGAAAAAATCGCATAAATTACATGATTGAACATGTAATTTTCATTTCCGATTTTAAAAAATCGTAAATAACGATTCCAAAATGATGGATGATGTTTCCAAATCTCGTATTTCCCGACAACATTTCTCTGTGTAAATCAAGACAAGTTTCAGGTAGTGTGGCCCGGGCGCCCACAGTTTTTCCTTTTTTCCGTGTAAGCTGATATTTTCTTGGCAATTTTCAAGCCATTATTTTCTCTATACAAGTCAAGAAGTTCTTCTCAAAAATATTTTCTCTCAGTCTCCCTCAAACAAAACAAACAAAGAATGCATCAAATAATCAAGATTTATCCGTTCGGAAATAGTAGATGACTCAATAATAGACATCTGAATCATTAAAAATGTAACCTTGGGACGAAACTATGCTCTATTCATTGGGTACACATTGACACCATTAGTTAATTTTTAACATGATCTACCAGAGCTATAAACTGAATAAGAAATTGATTTACGTCAGTTTCCAAAACTGCCTCACCAAAAAATTGCTTTTAAGGTTTGCAAAGGCATGGTTTTATTGAGCATCCCCGGGGATATTTGTTTCTCGATATTACACTACTAAATTTCTCCACGTAAAACCATATTTCGCCGCAATGGATGGTGCAAATGGTTTTATTTTTTAAATAAAACCGCCTGGACAAGGACGAATGTTGAATAGAAATGCAGAGAAGAAGAAAAAAAAATGTTGTGAGCATTGATTTATGGGTTTCGATTTGTCATGCCGACAGGTGTTTGGTCACCAGGCAGTGAGCCACCACCACCACCAAGCCAGCCCAGCCCAGATCGAGGGAAGAATACGGATAAGGATGGCGGAATTCCCCCGGTTTGGACACCATCCAGCGCAGGACCAAGTCCTGTTGGTGAGCGTAAGGAATTTCGGCCAGTATCTTTCGAAAGTCCAATATTGAGCAGGCGAAAGAGCCAGACACAGGTGAGATAAAATAATCATACGTTAGATTCAATAACTTAGACAAAGTTTATAAATTTATCGGCGTTATTCTACCATTTCTACATCTCCACCCCCAGGAGTGATATTCATATTGGCTGTCACGGAAACGACTGCTACGTGACTAGAATTCACCCTGAATTTTCTAGTTCTTGTCTTCTCGTATTTCCATCTCATTTCTGTACTTATTCCAGGGAATTGAATATCTGTTTCTCCCCCTCCCCCACCCTCCTCCAGCCCCTCTTCACCACCCCTTTTCAAGCTTCTGACATATTTCCATTATTTGAATTCTAAAACTTTCCGTTTCTGGAGTATCAGTTTAAACGACAAAACCGGAAAATTTTCAGGTGAAAAACTTTTGAGCACAACTCCCCATCTAGTCATTAGTTGGTGAAATATTTATTTCAGTTGAGAAAACTCCTCTGTCAATAGTTGGAAGTAAAAATAGTTGGTGGGTTGGTGGGTTGTGTTTCACATTGGAAATTTTCACTTGCTTCTAATTAGTCAACCCTTCACCCAAGTCTTATTGAATTTTTCTGTTTCAGAGTTCAACTGAGAAAATACCACCGTGGCAACAGAGTGACGACAAAAAAGAGGCGTCTCAGAGTATAACTCAGAATATAACAACACGCATCGTAAACTCTCACTCTGTCCCGTCCCAAGGGTTGAACACACTAGCCAATCCCCCAAGACTTCCACGCGCACAAAATCCAACAATTACTCTGCTACAGAAAGCAAGAGGTGAGTTTTCCGGAAGAAAAGAAAAAATATAGATTTTTTTTCTTACCGCTTCATTCAGTTTAATATACACGTGCCACTTGCATGATCAATGATGCATGTCTTTTGTTCTCTCATTTATAACTTTCTTTATCTCTATGTGTTCCCTTTTTCCGTGTTTATTCAACAGAAGGCCAATTACCGAAGGGCGCCGCCTACCTCGAGGAAACAGTGGAAAAGAGTCACGAACGGGCTAGGGTCAGCCCCGGTGAAATAAGTGAGTTTATTCGCAATTTTAAATATTTATTTTTAATTATTTCAATTAGAGTAATTACATGTCTGTAATGGGAAGTTATTTTTATTACTTAAAATGTACTGTTGGGGTTGAATTTTTTCAACACGTTATTGTTCCTGGTTCTTGTTATTTTTAAAAATGTGGTAGTTTATACTGTGAAACGAGAGTACGAAAGTGAGCCGGAATGTGAGAGGGAACAGCCGAAGAAGATGGCGGATTTGGGACGTAGGAAAATTTTGGGAATCGGACCTATCACTAAGGACGGTATGCCTGTTGCTTTGCGATCGGTGAGTTTTGGTATGTGTGTAGAAAAAATGTCTACTCATTGGGTTAAAAAAAATGTTATGGAACATTCCTGGCACCCGAATATTGCTTGTCACCATCTTTTGCAAGGTATTTTTTGCCACCAATTTTTTATTGTAGACTGGTTATCGTTATCGATTCATCGTATTTTTGTTCTTAGAACAATTGCAAAGAATTCCACTATTTCTTAATGGAATTCGAAAAAATTAGAAATCTGAACTGAAGGACGAAAGTGATTTGTCCAGTTGGTAAGCATAATTTCAAAAATTCTGAGAAGAAACCACAAAGAAATGTCGGAATCGCGTTTCATCTATGGAAATGAAGTTAAACGCTCACGACCACATAATAATCTTAATCATTTGATCCTCAAGAGATCACACAATGAGATCCTCTTCCTCGTTTTTCTGTTCTCTTTTCACAACAAAATTTTGTGAGTAAAAAATCACAAAGTTCTTCTAAATATTTGGAAAATATGAATAATTTTATTTAGGTTCAGATGTATGCCAATAACTTCTACGTTATTTAAAAACTCCAATTGGAGATTGTTGTCAAATATTTATGAAGAGCTTCGACTACTTAAGGGTTTTAACCAGGCCTACAAAACAAAATAATAATTGAAACCTAAAAGCCCCTCAATAAAAATTGTAAATCGATTGACTTAAAAACATTTAAAAAATGATAACTCAGATAAAAATAATAAAACCCCCTTAACTTTGCATTTTCCAATTTCCTCACTTTAATTCTGCTGAATAAAAATAATGAAACCCCCTTAGCCTTACATTTTTCTATTTTCTCACTTTAATTCTGATTTTATATAATAGGTGGCAAAAATTAACAAAAATAAGCAGTAATTTTGGCCTCTACCACACAACGCGTGTTACTACCCATTAATTATTTTCCCCCCGACTATTTTTTCCTACATTTCCTTGAGATCGATGGAACGCATGACTTGCCTCACCAGTAGAAAAGAAAAACATTTCCTCTGCCATTATTCAAAATCACAACCAGAAATCTCCATCCTTAAAATGACTAGACATTTTTTCCCTGTAAATGTAAATATGTCTGAAAATCTCCAGCAAAAGTATAAACAATTTTTTACCCCCCAAAACGGTCGATGAAATATTTCCATTTTCAGGAAGTGAAAGATACAAATCAGGCAAAATGGTACAAACAAATGTACGATTCGCTTCATCGAGCGGGTAGAAACGGTCAGTTATGTTTTCATGAATATAATCGACAAAACTATTCACGCGCTGACAGTGGAAAATATAATATAATACATTTCCATATTTTCAATATTACAGATGACTATGTGACAATTCGGTATAAACCACGAAGAGGTGAATATGTTTGAAGTAGAATCGAAATTGTTGCGATGAGAAACGCTTCACGATTGATTAACGAAGCTTAACCTGTGCTCAGACATTAGCATTTAACTGTGTTTGGTACTTGAATTTATGGGTTGAAACATCATAGTCTGTGATACAAACACATTGCATATTCATATTTATGCATAGAGATGTGTTTAGTACACACATTTTGTATGTATGCTGTACAGATACTAGTATCACGGTTTTAGGATAAGATTTGATATTAATTTATGAAATGCCGTTGTTTTATGGTGTGACGATAACATAATAAATATTAATGCATATTGCAATGAAACACAGGACGTGCACTGTGTAACGCTTATTATTGATCTGCCGATGATCCAGAGAGATTTGAGACTATTAATCGGACAAATGTAAATTGTTTATCGATTTTTCATATATTTTCTCATGTGTTGATTGATTGTTGTTCATTTGACTCTCAAATATCTCTGGAGTGCATATAAAATTCGTCACTAATTTATTGCAGACTTGACAATAACCAGGATAACGCCTTATAATCCATACTTTAGTTGATTAAGTCAAAATGTGGGAAAAGCGTAGGGGCAAAATTGCAAATTGCTCCAGCCATTATCCATCTAATTATGCTTTCATAATATGTTCTTTTCCTTCAGCGACCCTTTATTGCGAATACAGTGATTGATGGTGCATTTTAGCTATTGTTAAAGCCATGAATGATAAATGGCGGGTGAAAATAAATTCATAGAGTCAGTACCAGGGACCCACCCAGTATATCTTGTAGCGACATGAGGAATTAATCATTTTTTTCGGGGTAGATAGACTCCTTTTTATCCTTTCTTCTTCGTTTATTCTTTGCAGGAACGAGATACGGATACGGGAGTGCCAGTGGATATCTCAGCGAACCCGAGCCAAGGGTCTCGGCTGATAGATCGGCGACGTTGGACACCAGGAGGCGGCAGAGAAATAAGGAGAATGATGTCACTACATCGACTATGCCAAGAAAGTGAGTCCATACATAATGTAAATTATGACGGCCTTTTTTTAAAGCCGGGGGAATCCCGGAGTGACAATCTATTTTCATTCATTAGTTCTCTCGGCTAATTGAGAAGTTTTTTTTGGTCATTAGGAGCGTCGCCGATCGTCGTACTTTTGGCTCTTTTTTTTTCTGTCAATTTTCGATTTAAACAATAATAATTGTTCGTTCAGTTTAGCTTCAATGAAGGTTGCGTTCAGTTCTATTTTTTAAGCTTATTGAAGACGATTGAAATTACCATTATATTATTTTGCAGGCAATCATCGTTACCGATGTCTTAATTCGATATATTAAAAGGCCATAAAGAATGCCTGGGTCCTTAACTAGTTTATGACCCATTAATCGTCTCTCATTGTTACCTGACGACCGTGCCCATTACCACCGAGAAGGAATTACTAAAGAGACACAGCCCCCATGTATTTTCTGTCCGGAAAAATTTCCTGAGTTTTTTTCCTGCTCCCTACGTACTTCTTGGCCATCGGCGACTCCGGTCGGTAAAGTTAACGGGCCAGAAAGAGATAGAGACTGTTTTAGAGGAGACGGAATAACACCGAATGCCTTTTACTAAATGTTCATAATAACAATTTTTTATGAAAAAAGTGAAAACCCCGAGTTTGACAATTTGTTATGACATAACATAAATATTGGCGATGGCCGAGTGGAGAAATTTTTTTTTTGATCATTGTCAAAAATAGTTTAAGGATGTTAGGGCATTACAACTCATTTTAGCTGACGAAAAAAATGGTGCGTCCAAGCTAACACCGATATCTCCCGCACTAGGGAATTTTCACTAGCAGTAACTCTCGAAATTTGGTAACGTTGCAAGGAGCGCCGTAGCGTGCATGCCATTCATCCAATCATGGGTCCCTCAGTGTCATGGCGTCCAAGCATGCGGGTACAATTATATATCCCGCTGCGCGGGAGGGAATTGCGACTTTACTCCTACGCCGGGGAGAAAAATCATGTTGCCTTACTCACGTGCTTACCACCCTCGCCTTCGGCTCGGGTAATTCTGCACGTGAGCAAGCCTCCTTTATTTTACCTCCCTAGGTGAGAAATATACTATATTTTACATTATATTTGGTAGAAAATCTACAATGTACAGGGTGTGGAGAGGTTCTCTGTCTGTCAAAAATAAAATTGAAGCGGCGAGTGGGTCTAGCCTCCTTCTTTTCGATTCAAATTTTGTTTTTTTAATATTATTACTATCGCTCTTAATCCCGAACTCGCGTCCAAGGACATTCAAATTTAGTTTTTTAGCTACTTGGAATTGAATTGAAAATATTTTTTTAGTTATCGCCAAAATGCGGATTTTTTGAAAAAGGGAAACAACAAAAATCCTATTGAAGGAATTGACTGTTACTTAATGTCGAAAAAACGTAAATTTAAATTTGCACAATCACAATGCTCTCATTCGGGAGCAATAAACTCGATTTGGTAAAAGTTCATCTTTAATTATATAAATTAATGATCTATCATGCGTGGTAAGCCGGTATACCATCGAGATACATTTAAATTTGCCGCCACCGCGTCACGCCACTGCGGTGTTGCAACGTTGAACGAGAGTGAGAATTTTTGTAACTAGACGGGTGAAATAATTTATTTAAAAATTGCAAAGCTTCCTAAAGTGCTTGATACTTTTACTGATTTTTTTTAGGGTGAACTTAATACAAATATTTTTTTCAGATTTCTATCATCTTTTTTGACGTAACGCCCTATCATCCTTAAACTATCACACAAGTTGAGCACTGTCATGAATTTGTTTTACTTTTCTTTTCTCCTTTCTAGAGTTCTGCGAATTTGATAAGACACGTACCGTCTAAAATAGAATTAATTGGTCTTATAAAATAGTAAGAATTTAATGAAAATGCGCATCCCAATATTGCCTAGTTTTTCTACACAGAGTACAACTTATTTTTAAGTGTTTCGATGAAATTCACAATAAAATAAATCGTGAAACCTATCCAATTTGTGCGATGGCTCAAAGTATATACATTGACTTTAATAATTACTCAGTAAAGTGGGAAAAAATTAAATACGGGCTAATTTATCAAGTTCATTGGGAAAAAAATTTTGTCATGAAAAAATTAGTTATTAAGAGCATTTACTCATTCTAAGCAACTCTACATATCTGAGAGGTTCTCCACTTCTTTAACTGATTCCAGTAATCCCTCCTCGGTGCATTACACTTGAGAACGCCAATATGGGCGGCAGATGGCGCTTGAGTACATTGGCGAGATATTCAATTAGTATATTTCTCACCTAGGGAGGTAAAATAAAGGAGGCTTGCTCACGTGCGAAATTACCGCCCGAGCCGAAGGCGAGGGTGGTAAGCACGTGAGTAAGGCTCCTTTATTTTAACTTCCGTGGTGACAACATGATTTTTCTCCCCGGCGTAGGAGTAAGGTCGCAATTCCCTCCCGCGTAGCGGGAGGGAAGTGAGTACTTTGCTCCCGCCGAGGAGAAAAAGACATTGTTATTTTTAATAATTAAAATTGTTCTGAGTAAAATGGGAAAACCGAGTGCAAATTTAAAATACAAAAATATATATATAATATATAATATTTCTAATAATATCTGTAGCGAAATAGTCAAACGAGGTAAGTGTAATTTTTATATGTTTATAAAACGCGGATTATCTCAGTAAGAAATGGTTTTAGGAGATAATATCACTAAACCATTTTTGCAGCTGATCAATTTTGCAGTAACAAAAATTATTGTAATAATTTCACTTAACATTATTCCTTACTGAGATAATACGGGGTTTTAAAATATTAAAAATGCAATTAACTCGCTTTACCACTTAGCAACAGATCGATAGTAGTGGTTTTCGTGGTGATGTCCAAACCCTCGAGGATCATTCTGCGGTCTCATTCAAGAAAAATATATACTAAAAGTACAACAAAAGTGTTGGTCAAATAAAAATTTACCTGATCAATCGTCTTACGTTTCTGAACTGTAGTTCGGAGTCTGAACGTGCAAATTTCACAATGAATACATATAATTTGTGGTCCTATTTCTTCTTTATTCTTCTCTTATATTATACTTTTCACGGAGAGTCGGAGTTTACCGGTAAACTAGAAATGAATAATTTCCATCCAATTTTTTCCCCACAAATTCGTAAAATACACAATGTTACGCGCTACTTACCAGGTGACCAAATTCATTCAGTACAGAGCTGTAGGCACTCAAGGGTTTATCTTGAAAAATTCTCTCTATTTTCTCTGCCCTCAGTCGACAAATTGAAAATATAAACTTGTTTATTTGCCGTCATTACCAGTTTTTATGCGCATAAAATGTAAATAGTCTGCTTAAGGTCCTTGAGGGACGGGCAGTTACAAGTTCTCGCATGAATGATATCCTTAAAATATTCTTAATTTGAAAAACAATTATTTTCTTAGATATTTTACTGAAAAAAATTATTAATACTATTTCAAATAATGAATTGTTCAGTCATACCTTGCGATTTTATCCTAATTTTCATATTTTAATCGATGATTATTTTTATTATGAGAAATAAATGAAAAATCATACTAACGGTATTAATTCCTTCTCGGCGAGTACAAAAATTCCACTCTACAAATGAAAATATCTTGACCAATATTTCAAAATGTTCAGAAATAGACCAATAATTTTTGGTATAAAATGAAAAACATTCGTAGTTTCACCTAAACTCGATGAATTGAAAAAGAAAAAAAAACAAACCGACTTATAGAGGTAAAAATTGCACGCGAATATCATGTGGGAAATAGCGAGGGAACTGTGAGTTTTATCATTTTTACTGGAAATATTTGCCCATGATTTTTACAGACTTTGACGAATAGTTGCGTTCGTTTTTGACACCGATTTCAACTCAATATTTTCGTAGGAGTGCCCTCGTAAAAACAACCGCCGAGGTCTACCGAAACCAACCCGGACGTATAGAGAACTACCAGCCAGGTCGTTCATCGATATCCGAGAAGGAGACCAAAGAGGTACGTAAACAATTTAAAATATTCCATAATTGGATCTGGAATGTGATGAGAACATACCCTTTATTATCTCATAAATATCCAGCGGCCATCGACTGTGACAAAAATGCCAGGTAACGAAACGACGAATCAATTATTCAGATATTTTTCGACGAGTTAATCGTCAGCGGGTGCGCACTAAATTATTCTAATACTTCTATAAAACAAATATTCCATGAGCAATGCTGATAAAGTCCCCGGAATCATTATTATTCATGATTTTTATCATTCCAATCTCTCCAAGCTTTTGTAGTGTGCTTTTAGAAAATCCCCTCCAGTAGAAAACAACGAATAAATATAAAAAAAGTAAACATGAAATCTCTTCTATTTCGAATTAATGTGAAAATTCATCGCGGAATGGAATGCAGAAATAAATCCACACACTGCTGAATATTTCATGAATCCTAAAAGAATAGTTGAAATTGCACAGAGAGAAAACAATCCTAGAAATTCCACTCTATATAAAATGAGTGGATAAACTCACTATCTTCGCTGAATATTTCATTAACATTCAGATAAAAATCCCTAGAATTAACGCACAAATTTTTTGATTAAATTTTTTTCTAGTGGTGGGACGAGGTCATGGACATATTCGACGGGGTATGCAATCTTTTATTCTTTCACTATCTCTTATTTCTAATATTCCCTCCTCTTTTTCCATTAACCCTCTTCTAAATAACATTTTTTTTCTCATCATGTTTCGAACTTCCGGTATCTCATACCATAGGAATCATGCTGCACTGGATGAGAGTAGTTGCCAAGTAATTTTCCAAGTGTTATTGATGAATTATGAATGATCATGCATAATGTAGCTGAACACCGGAAGACTCGAAGTTGCGATGATTGTTTGTCTTTATCAATGACAAATAAAAATATCATCGGGATTTAATCATATCTGGTGGAAGGATTTCCAATTTAATAACTAATTTGATAAAGTTTTTTTTTGTTCTGCAACTGATCCTGGCTTCGCATTCGTCGAAATGACGAAACAAAATATCCAATTGTATGATGTCCAAATCCTAATTCGTCCCGTTGGAATGGAATTGGCTGATAAAAGGCAATAATTAATGAAGGAAGACTGTGTTTTTTTCGATCTCTTTGTTGCAAACCGAATAATGATCCCTCAATTGGGAGTTTGTTATCTTCTTTTTTTATGGCACACGTGAAGAACAAATACCAATTTTTTTCCAATCGGATTACCCGATTTTATGGAACACTCGAGTGTCTGGAAAGTTCCAATATTATATTCATAATATTTTATGATTCCCGCATTGCGCTTTTTCGCATAGAATTCAGGGAATAATCCGATAGTGAAGGGAAATTCTATAGCTGTGGGATCAAAATGCATCAATATTTCAATAATTCCCCAGTGATCAAGACTTTCCGAATTTAGTAGGTCATCCGAATAACAGGTATTACTCCTACATAACCAGGATCAATTTTGATAATTTAATTTTGATAAATGTATGTGGAATACACTTATGGAATGCTTCGAAAACTTTTTCATTCGGGATTAACTCGGGCGACGTAACAACTCCTCAAATACCAAGAGCCATTATAGTTCGTTTCAATTCGCTTATTTCCGTAAACTAGAACGCATTCATGAAGTGTTACATAGATTTGTTCCAGAGCCATTATAGAAATAAGCGAATTTAAATGGGCTCTAATGCGGGTATCATTTCTATTTTGTAAATAGGGCACTAGTAAAATTTGAAAGCCTGCGATAAACATGAGAATATTCTCACATGTATAGCCACTATATATAAATTGGACGACTGGTTCAAGAGATATTGACGACTAACATTTTTCCCATAAATTTGAATATATTTTAAATTGTTCACTTGGTTCAGCCGATACTGAATTCAGTCCTCTAGTATCATAGGAACTATAATCCTCCCGAATTTTAAGATCGTATCTTGATTTTTAACTTGAGGCCCGGCTGTAAAAATTTATCATTTCCAAATTCCCGCAATGAGTTACGAAAACAATGTAGACAACGTTCGACTTTACACTCGGGCCTTAAGTCCCAGGTCTACCTCCAGCCGAGCGTTGTCTAAATTCTTTTTGTTATAAATTTTTTATCTACAAAGACGCGTATTTGGAACCTTATTTGGGAGGAGCTATTGAGCAATCGGTAGCGAAATTGCATTATTCCAGTATAAACCTCGCCGAGCTGTATAATCTCTATAATTCCCCGAAAAATAATTGATTGAATGAAATTCATTAAATTAATGAAATTAATAGAATTCGAATTGGATTTGTTTAAAGAATTCACAGAAAAATCGGATTAAAATTAATAATATTTTTGACGTCTTCACTTTGCTAAAGTACTTACAACGTGAACAAATCTCGAGAAGCCATTTCTAGCCTGAGATATAATAAACACTTCATTGAGTACCCCCGTTATATTTCTCCCTAGGCATTCAATATTGATTCTCCATTCCACATCAACCTCACAGTATCAGTCTTCCTCCATTAAATTATTGTACGTGATTGCAATTCGTGGTGTGCGTGTGTGTGACTTGATCTTAAGAAAAAAAAAAGAAATCTTCAATTCATTGGCTATCTCCCCCTCAATTGACAAACTGACGAGAATCCCTTACTGATTTGACCAAAAAAGGCCGAGGAAGATTCGCAACTTCGACATCCCATGGCTCTCCGAACGTTCATTCCCACCCACCAACTGGTACGGAGTATTCATCCAACAGTACGTGGCCCATCAACCCACTCCCAGCATCCAAAAAGTTCACTGCGTACAACAAGAGCAGTCCTCGAATACACTGATCCCGATGCAATAGAGGTACTAGCAACATCATCAAAAATAATGAATAAAAATGATGCAGTATCATACAAAGTTGATCCAGCATCGGTGAATCTTCTCCTCGGTCGTACATTATCAACAATAACAGCTGAACGTTTGTCTCATTCATTATCAAAATCGCCGAAATACGAGAGAAATATGACATCGAGAAACCGACGTAACACACGTGACAGAACAGATCGTGACAGTCATCACAGTGATGATTCAATTGTCGTGAGTTTCATTGATGAAACAATAAAACAAGATCACACATCTGATAATGAACAATGGCATCCTGGTATGTTCGAGGAGAGATCAAAAAGTTTGGTACTACCAAGTGCTAGCAGACGTTCACCACTCATTGGTAGTCGTACGGATTGCTCTGATAGAGAGAAAACGTATCTGACAATGAGCCCACGTAATAATCATCGTAATCATCAAAATCAACGACAACATCACGATCCATCCATATCTTCTTCAACTTCTTCATCATCTTCCAGCACCATTCACATTACCATGCTACCACCACCACCACCACCACCACCAATCACCACCAATGTTATTGCCGAGACGGCCTTGACGTCACCTTCACGGGTTAGAGACTTTTCCCCCCATGACGACATTACGTGAACCGAGATTATTTTATTGTTCGATTATCATCAATAGACGTGCACGAATTTATTTCAATTGGTGTAGAGCGTTACGATAGTGTTCTTTATTTGCTTGTCTTTTAGGGTGAATGTTGTGTGATCGTCAAGTGTCATTATCATTTTTTCAATTATGCAGTAATGAGAAAAAAACAAATTGCAATTTTCGTTTCGTCTTGGATAGGACATATGTGTATTGAGATTACACCACTGCTTTAATGATTCTTCATAATAGAAATGGCAGTTTTTATTACTTTCTGACTGGATAATAGAATTATTTATATTACCTATGGTGTTTTTGAAGTAGATCAACCGACGACAGCAATATCGCCCCGATTGCCCAGAAGTAGATATCTTTAGTTTTTTCATTTTGCCATTAAATTGTGTGAGAAAAATTTGACAAAATTGTTATCTAGTAACGTTCTTTGAAATCACATTTTACAATGTGTGAGTATTTTTTGAAGCATTTCTTTTTATAAATAAATAAGTGAATTTGCCTGGCAATCGGGCGATGGTTTTCCGACAGGTGTCGAAAACTCTACTCAATCAAGAATAGGATTTCATGACAAGTCAGAGGGTAGGAAATGAGAATAATGATAATGAGGGTCGAAAATAAGTCTCATGAATACGGTTAATAATAAAAGTCTAAAATAGGGCCCAGAAAATCGTCAAGTATAGAGTTAGATTGCGCTTAATAATTTGGAAAATAATGGAAGTCCGAGTTTGGTAACTGCTATACTGAGAGAAAAATATAATTTTGTAAATCAAATATTCTTCAGATATGAGTTTAAAACTAGATTTTGTGTAAATTTCTGTCATTTGATGGTCTAAAGAATATTTAATGGGCATAATAATTTTTTTTTAGTCTAAATATCAGGAGCAACTAGGAAGAGGATCCGAATTGGAGCCCCAATGAAAGACAAAAAAAACGACAATTGGTCTGCAGTAAAGATTGCGAGAGTGAGACTTGCCCAGCGATAAAAATCATCTGACGATTTGCCTTTTGACAATATTATCAAATAGAATGTATCGTCTCGTTTATCGTCAGCTCTTCTCATCAGATTTCGACCTTGCCGATTACCACCTCCGTTACCAATTACTTGAATAATCGATAATGGAAGTCACAATCTAATTGAATATAGTATTAGTATCGCACTGAGAAAAAAAATTCTTGTGTCCAGGAAATCGTTTTCTCTTTAGATAACATCAGTTTGAGTCAAGTAACGTTCTGACTTTCGGTAAATTTTATAAAGTAGAGAATGCAGATATTGGGAATAATCGAAATCTATTCCTCCATAAGAATTCATTACTAGACTCTGCCCCATGTTCATTTGTACCTGCTGAAGGTTGTAGTAATAACGGTTAGCTTTACGCAAACAAAAATCTTCTAGTCATGCAGTAAACATTTCTTGCTTGAAATAAAATACGATTATGTCAAATTGCTTACTAAATAGAAGTAACTTGCTCTGGATTGAGAGCTCATGGCATCCGAGAGTAAATCAATCTCTATCCAAAAATAAGTTGATTTATTTTTTGTAAGTAATAAAATTTTCT
>JAPYZM010005599.1:0-12281 GCA_030522845.1 Psyttalia concolor | reverse complement strand
GGCGAGTGATATAATCCCACGAGTCAAAAACAACTTTTTTCACGTGTTACGAACAATATTTTTCATCTCAATGTGTCGGAAAAGCACTTTTCAGTCACTTGACGTGAAGCAGACAGTGACTGAAAAGTACTTTTTTGACACATTGAGATGAAAAATATTGTTCGTAACACGTGAAAAAAGTGGTTTTTGACTCGTGGGATTATATCCCTCGCCTTCGGCTCGTATATAAACCTCCCACTCGCCAAAAACCATTTTTTTTTCACTTGTTACGAAATATACTATTTCATCACACTGTGTCGGAAAAGTAACTTTTCAGTAACTCGACGCGAAGCGGAGGGATGACGAGGGATATAATCCCACCAGTCAAAAACCACTTTTGACTGAAAAGCTACTTTCCTGACACAGCGTGATGAAAAAAATTATTCTTGAGAAAAATAGTGCTAAAGTACTTGTCTCAATCTTGAAACTTGAAAATCCATTCTTCCCATTAAAGAAGGAGAAAAGCCGACGAAGTCTCCAGCGATTGAAACGAAGCCAGCAGCTCCAAAAAAAAGCATCGAGATTCAACCGAGCAAAACATATAAGAGTGACAATCAGGGTGAGACGAAAAAGTCATCGAAAAATACGAAAATCATCGTGAATTCAGTCGTCAACAAAGACCAGAAAAATACCGAGGTATTCATCATTATTATTAATCTCACAGTCTTCTCCATTTGCTTGAGTAAAAATAAAACATCATCTGCATTTTATCAATTAAAATGTATATTTTTTCGTTCTCACGAGCACAATCTACAATCAATCAAATAATGGACTTCCTACTATCGGCATGAATCAACTATTTTACTTGCCCAGTCAATCGGTAATCACCTAATAGATTCTCATCGATGATTTCCCATCGAGAGACTCGGTTTACATAAGTTTCTCATAACAATTCTCTCAGCATTTCTCATTCAAATATTCAGTGATCGCCATAAAATTATGTTACGCCCTAGATGATTTGACTGTATATAGTTGGTCGTCAATGAATTAATTTTTCATTCAATTATCTGGTCTCATGAGAAAAACTCTCTGACATTGCAGTCGCCCAAGCCTTCTGCCGAGAGTACCAAAAGCCCAGCCCTCTCAAGTGTCGTTCAGGTAGTCTCCGATGGTGAGAAACCGGTGAAGAATAATTTCGCTGAACCAGAATACGATTATCTGTCTAAACAACCGACTGAAGTCGTCGACGAGACTTACAAGGTAGGCTAAAAGACAAAAAAAGCGAACAGTTTGAACTGTGCTTCTTTTTTTTGGTCTGTGCGAGGTATTCGTTCGGAAATTCACCTCAAAGTCGATTTCGAATTCACAAAAAGTTTTCATGTTTTCCTTTCTCAGTATTCGATGGAAATAGAAATTTTTTGATAATGATAATTATCAAAAAACGTTTATAATGTTAATTATATACAAGTTACGCAATAAGCCACTTAATTGTAAACAATTTAAACAATTATTGTAATTGATTATTGCCTGAATAATATTATCTCATTGAAAAATCTGAATTTATAATGATGAGAGATTAACGGAATAAATTTTAGTGATGATTCATTTATTATTTTTACAAGGAATTTTCGATAGAAAATCAACAGAATTTCCTGGTAAATGTACTGGAATTTTTTAATAACTTTTATCTTCAATAAGATCAGAAAAAAAAATTGAATTCACTTGTTGAATTCACATTTTCCGTATGCAAAAAGGACAAAAGAATCGACCCAATAATTGGTTTTTAAACCGTAATTTTTAGTTAATAAATTTGAGACCCTCATCGAAGGCTCCTCCCAAGCCTCGACCATCGGCGAAAAAGGAAAAAGAAAATCCGACGGGACTGGTTACACGACTAGATGGAACGAACGTGAAAGACGGAGTGACAACAGTCTATGAGACTTCCGTTCTTGGTACCTACATCGATGGAAAATACGCCCAATTACTGAAGAGTACATCGAGAATCCTCAAAGGAGGCGCCCCGGCTCTACCAGAGGGCAAAATCCGCCCCACTAACGCGCAGAGAATCCTGAAGACCATTGGACCGCAGCATGGAAAAT
This sequence comes from Psyttalia concolor, assembly GCA_030522845.1. Taxonomy (NCBI): domain Eukaryota; kingdom Metazoa; phylum Arthropoda; class Insecta; order Hymenoptera; family Braconidae; genus Psyttalia; species Psyttalia concolor. Next base: position 10,203 of record JAPYZM010005599.1, on the reverse strand, counting down.
TGAAACCGCAGTTGGAGCCAACTCCAGCCCATCAACAGGAGGAATCTTCTCTCCCGCTTGAAGGTCTCTTCAGTGCTCCACCTGGTATATAATTGTCAAGGGGAATGAATCTGACAGATTTGAAATTGAAGATGTTTATTCAAAACCACAAGCACTCGAAAAATATGCCATTCATTTTCAACTGATAAACAGTTTTCTTTCTTCTGCATTCTGATAAAAAAAGGCCATCCGACACCATAATTTGATTACTTAAAACAAATAGTCAATTTTACCCAAATACAGACGTTAGTATGTCGTATGTTGCAGGATTAGATTGAATATATTTACTCATTATTGCTCTGCCCATGTTTTATTACTTTATCACTTTTCCAAAAGGTGAATTAATTATTTAAACATTTCGCAAAACTTGACGTATAAAAGAAAATTAATTTTGTCGTTTCGTCAAATTACTTCAATTAATTATTGTTAATTTGGAAGTATTTATAATCGGAAAAGAAAATATTTTCGGAGAATGAATAAACATTTTTAATTATTTCGACGAAAAACAATCTTTAGATTCAGAATCTGTAGTCGAGTGGAAATATCTTTGGAAAAGAAACAGATTAAAAATTCAATAGAGAACCAACGAACAATATAAAATTTCCAATAGATTCTTCCAGCGAATTACCTAGATATTATATTATAGTATATTTCCGGCCTGTCATTATGGGGTTTTTTACTCCCGTGGAGTTTGGTGAGCCGGGCCGTAGGCGAGGCGGCCAACCACGCGAGTCAAAAAACTCCATAATGACAGCCCAGGAACGATATTTTTCCTTAGTGATTTTCACTTTTTCGAGTTCGGGAAAGGGCCCGTACCAATCCCCGGACGAGGAAAAGTGAAGAGCAGTAAGGGAAAATTTATTTCAGACGTGAAGGGAATAAAAGTAATTTATCAGTGGATTTTTTTGTAGAAAATATCATGAGGCATACACGAATTGTCTAATTACTGGGAGTCTTTTCATCTTGAAGATATTTGCAAATAATTTCTATTCTAGTCGACCATTTAACCAGAAATTTAAAGACGAATATCTTTCTCAGCAGGACCAGGTCCTAAAACGACGAGAAGGCACTCAGCCCCTCCTGCACGTCCTAAATTCAGGAATAAAATCTACGACGATCTTGAGAATTACGAAGCCCCCCAACCGCCGAGGACTCAATCAAAAAATCGAGCCACCACATCTAGGCCGAGTTATAAGTAAGTGGAAATCCTATCAACAGTTACAGGAAAATTTTTCTAATGAAAAAAGGACAAGGTATTTCATGGATTCAATTCAATCCGTGATTCAATGAACGAGAAATATTGGGAGCACTGGTGGAATTTCTCTTTCTATCGGCTTTTCCCTCTCTTTTTCTTCAGAGTTCTAACATTTCATTAGATTTGATCGAATGCTTTGTAAGAAAATGCCAAAAAAGAAATTATATTTATCCTCTTGCATGTAGGATTAGCATTTCAATGAGACATTCTCTTACGATAAAACCTTCGTATAAATTTTATCCGAGAATTCTAAATGTTTATAGACTTCCTTGGAACCTGAGTTTTGTACTAGAAATATCGCAATTCTATGAAAGCAATTCCATGGCAAATTCGAAATGAAAAAACCTCATGGTTCGGATTGCCTTCGCGATTTTTTTCTGAGAAGAAGTGTATGGGACCAAACTGTAGAATTTTTATTTGAATGCAAAATCTCTTTTTCAGCACGCTGTGTCGGAAATAGTATATTGCCGGATGGGCGTTACGGGGTTTTTTGCGCCGTAGTGATTTTAGGGTTTTCGAGTTTGGGAAGTATGTAATACCAATTCCCGTACGAGAAAGCCCTAGAAGCAGTACGGCAAAGTAACTTTTCAGTCGCTCGACGCGAAGCGGAGAGTACTTTTTCGACACATTGAGAGGAAATAGTATATTGCCGGATGGCCAACCACGCGAGCAAAAAACCCCATAAGGTACCGTCCGGCATAATATTTTGCCGTAGTGATTTTAGAGTTTTCGAGTTTGGCAAGTAGGTAATACCAATTCCCGGGCGAGAAAGGTCCTGAAGCAGTACGGCAAAATATTGTTTGTAACTCGTGAAAAAACTGGTTTTTGACTCATGGAATTATATATAACCTCCCACTCGCCAGAAATATACCATTCTTTCAACTTATAGCTATTCAAAAATTTATTAGGGGTAAATTGTGGACATTATTGCTGATATTTTCATCGAAGGGCAATTACTATTTTTAACTGTTCCCTTACTTGTTAAATTAATCAATTCCTTTTTCTTCAAAAATATTCGTCAAACAATTAATAAATTAGATCATTTATCATTACTTATCGTCCTGATTATCATTATGAACAGAATTTAGACGAAAAGTATACAACTCTGATCAACGGATATCATTCAACGAGACTGGACAGCAAACTAGTTCCAAAACAGACGTTTGAATCCTTATACTACATCTCAGAAAAAAATCGCTAAAACCCTCGGAAACCTGATGTTTTTGCATTTCTCATTTGACGTGGAATTGCTCATATACAGAACGGCTTATGAAAAATCGCATAGTTTCCTTACGGATGCTTTGCAAACGAGTTTACAAACATCCGGACATCCTGTACCCGACCTTATATAAATTAGTCTTAAGCAGGTCATGAAATTAATTCAGGGTAAATTTTAGAAGACCGAGTAAAAGAAATATCTGCAGGGAGCAGAAAATATTGAATTCCTCAATAAGAATTCCGCTAGTTAATTCTGCCCAGTCTTTCCATGTGTCGATTTGCTATTTTTCCAAGAAATCCATTAAATTATTAGACCTCTCCATAAACAGTATTTTATGTCTTACGGCGATAGCAAAATTGCCAGTCTCATAAGGCTGGCGATTTATTAACTATAATTTTTTTTAACATAAGCCACAAATAACACTACGACTTAAATATTACTAGAATTCGTTGATTATTTAGGAATCGTGTCAACGGCATTGCCCAAATATTACTTTAAGAACTGGGTCTCATTATCTCTACATTTTTCTCTTCGATTTACAACAATTCTATGAATCATTACATCTGAGTAGGAATGGAACAATCAATGAAACAATGGCCACTTTTTGACGAATAAATTGTTTTTTTTTTTTCGCCTTCTTCCAAATTTAGAAATAGAGTGTTAACAACGACAACAACCGAAGCGCCAGTATCTCGTCGCAGATCGGGCTTCCGTCCCAGTAACTCCCAGCAATTCACCTCCGCTCCGAAGCCCCTTCGTCCAAAATCGGAGCAAAATTCCAATCCAAATCCAGTGCCAAAAATTAAACTGCCACGCACCCAGGGACGTTGGTCCTACAAGACAACTCCAAAGCCCCGTATTGTCATCAGAAAGCAAGCGGATGATGAAGAGAGAGTCTCAACACCCGATCCCGTGACGAGTGAGCCGACAATCACTGCAGCAACGGAGGAGAAAACTTTACTGTCTTCTCCTCCTGCACAGAAGAAAATTCTCGAAGGTGGCACATACGACGATGAATTGGATCCCAGTGAGACGGAAGAGGTGTCTTCAACGAGTGTTCAGAGTGATCAAGCACTGCCCGAACCCAATCTTCCGGTTGAGACTCTCAACGTTGAGATATCAACTCCAGCTGACTTCAATGATGTTTATTTTGAAATCGCAACCATCAAGTCTCCTTATGCTTTCCAGGTAAAAAAAAAATTATAAATATTTAGCGAAACTGGCGGAGAATTCTCTGGAACTTATATTGATTATTCGATTAGTTGTCGGTCGATTCCACTAAGAATATTTGTCGACTGTCTCCGCATTTTTTCAACAGAAAAAAATTATATAGGAAGATGAAACCTTATAGATATTTTTTTCTGTTGAAACTGTGCAATTTGCATATGGATTTTTTTCCGTGCGCGTCCTCACTCTCGCACATTAAATTGATCGTAAATTAAATTGAAATCGACTGTTTGTCAGTGGCTGAGGTCATTTGAAGTCCATATGCAAATGTTTTTTGTTAATAATCAAAATCGACAGATTTATTACACCAAAATGCTTCAAGAAGTGACGTGGAACCCGTCTAAAAGTGCCCACCCAAATATCAACGATCGACTAATTATTTTTTTTTATTTGTAATTTCCTTGGTTTTATCGAAGTATTTTCAATCTAAGGAGGACGGAAATTATTTCCCGGAGCAACACCTCACCCGCCTAACCATTACGACTGCCAACAATCGGCTAATTAAATTCAACCTAAATCTCGACCCTAGTCTCCCAAGAAAACCAAAAAAAAAAATGAAATCTCTAACTTCCCCCTTCTCCAACGGGAAGTAATACTTCACCCCTTCCACTTTCTCTAAATTTCTCCTCTAAATCACTCCCATATCATCCATTCGATCAACTCGACAATGTTTTCCAGGTGGGAACAATGAAGAACACTCGTTATATAACAGTAACATCAACCATGAAGAAGACATTTGCGACAGCCGAGCCATCGACGACATCGACCCCGACCGAGCCGCTTACCGAGAACATCCTGGCGAATACAGGAGCAGCATACGAGTCGTCACTGCCCCTGGACTCATCAGTAGCCACTCTTCCAGCCATAACTCTGGAGTCAGGGCAAGCAACCCCACCGCTGGAGATCTTGACAGAGACCTTCACGACAACGCAAACCCTATTAAAAACCCATCTCCTGCCAGTAGTGGCAGCTGGCAATACCTCAACAATTACCCTAGTACAGACTTACAACATCGCCCGAATGGTGACAGCTACAAAGACCCTTCCACCCTCAGAGATCTATCAATTCATTCCCTCAAAGACTCTGAACGAATTCAATACAAAATTGGACGAGGCTGGAAGTGAGCTCCACCTGGAGCTGGACTTCGGTGATGATGACAGGGATGATGAGGATATTCCCAAGAGAGTAGTCGTTCCCAACTCCGAGGCAGACGACCTTGATGTCTTCAGGTCGCAGGCAAAACCAAGGGATGCCTCAACGACATCAGCTCCAGAGCCTCAGCTGACTCCCGAGCAAGCCCAACAGCTTGCTCTCCTCAAGTACTTCGGTCAGCAGCAGCCAGCAGTACCTCAGGTGATCACAACCTCACGACCTGTGATTGTCCTGGAGACTGTTTACGAGTCCCATGTTATTCCCCTTGTCAACAATGGAAATACTGTGTACTCAACACTCTCCAGACCAGTTGCAACAGTACCACGTACGTCGTACGAGTATGGTACGTCAACTTTAGCCCCAATACTTGCCCCCCAGGTGCCGCAAATACCGCAGGTACCGCTGTTCCAGCAGCAGCCACAGTTCACTGTCACCAGTGCACCCTTTGTCACACAGACACTTGCCACTGTCTCTGACTCTAGAGTACTTAAGCTGACATTCGGCGCCAAGACGGCGTATACCACGCTCTTCTCGACGAAGGTTGTACCTACTGAGATTACTACCTATGTTACTACTACTCTTCCTGTTCAACCTACTGTACCTGCTTTTCCTGGGTACTATCCACCACCGGTTGGGTATCCACAATTTCCTTTTGTTGGGTAAACTTAGAGGTTAGAGGCAATTTTTGAAACATAGTAAATGGGCGAGGATTAATTGATTTCGTAGTGAAGTGGTCAAACGGATACAAATGAAGAAGTTTTGATCCAGGTGATGAGCATGTCATTATCTCCACGACGAAGGCCGTAAGGGAAACACGTTAAAGCATCGGTTTAACAAAACATGATTTGCTAGGGTAACGCAGGCCAAAATTGTATATTTCGTCACCGGAGATGTGAAGCATTTCCCTGGCAATTGTGAGTTTGTAGTCAGAGGCGAAGCCGAGGATTAGAATCACAATCGTCAGAGAAGTGCTCCATGGCCGAGTGACAAAAATATTTTTTTGGTTATTCAGTCTGTGGGCAGGGTATTATGGCCCAGCGGCCATTAAGCGTTGCTTCGCGGACTGAGTACCATTTTGACACTAGGCCGTGAAGAACTTTTCTGGTGAATAGGAGGTTACAGGACGAGCCGAAGGCGAGTTCTGTGATCATATGAGGCAGAGAAGTTCTTCACAGCCGTTTGTCAAACAATATTTTTTGTCACGACGTCTGTGGGCAGTGTTTCGAGACCGCGAAGCGGCCGTGAAGTAGTGCTTTACAGACTGAGTGACAAAAAGAACGATTTCAGACCACCAATCCTAATGTTTTCGGTTACAAATGTAAATACTGGTAATTAAAACCCAAAACGTTCCGTTTTGCCCCCGTCATTGCTCGTTCTGCTTATCAGAAATTTACGTCATACTAGGTCAGAACCCAATTATTGAATTCTGAATTGATTTCTGATGATTCCTGGGAAATCAGAAGAGTGAATTCCACTCATTCGTAATTTTTGCCAGATAAATCATCAAAGGAGAGTATAAAATTTTGTTTGTTTACTCCGACATGGAGATTAACATTTTATTTACTATTGCATTGTTCATAATGGACTTCAAGAGCCAAATTTTGGGAGACAATTCTTTCGAAATTAATGTAATTGCAACGAAAGCGCGACAGCTGCTGCATTGCCTTAATTTGAGTTAGCTCTTATCTAAATTTTCAAAGAATATCACGGAATCTAAGGGAGGTAGTAAAATCATGTAAATTATTATTCTTGGGATTTCTCTATTAAATCTACAAAATAACTATTGAAAAACAACGGAAATATTTTTACCAATTGGTCATGGAATCGGATACTAAAGTACAAATCATGAATATCTCCGGAAGAAACTAGCGAGAGATATTCTTCAATGCAATCACTTGCTATTAAGGTAACTTGAAGATTAAAAGAAAGATCCGGTTCGGTTATCACGTTTTATCACTTCTCTACTGATTTAAATTGTTCTAAAGGGGTTTCCATCTTTTGAAGTTGGGTCTCGAAAGTCCAGTGGCACAATCCCTGTACAAAATGCACAACTGGTAGATTCATAGTTATCCACTATGAGGATTAAAAATAATTGCACGGAATTGTATCCTATTCTTGAGGTGGAAAAAAAAGGCGCTGGCCATTGGAAAATTATTATCCTCTCGTTGGATAAACAACCGACTAAATTCACGTAACCGGTGAAAATCCTATTTCTTTGTTCTTAACTGTGACTTTTCGAACCTGATAAACAACAATATTTATAATTACTACTGCATTTATCCGCCAGTTACGAAAGGATCTGTGGAGCAGAAGAAAATGTGAATGAAAAATTAACGAGGTGCGTTAAACTATACTGTAAATAAATTATTACTTTTACCTACAACCATTATTTTTATGTATATTAGATTTTTGTAAATAAAAGAGAATGATTATTCAGGAAAATGATTTATGCGTTCATTTATCTGTTCCTTTATCTTTACTCCACGGAAGAAAATGAGTTCAATCTCGGTTGGAATGCAGTCTTTATGGATTTCAACCTTCACTCTCATGTCTCATTTGTGCGCTATTTTGTTCGCGACTCCCTCGCAGACTTTCGTAATCCAAAAAAGGAATAATTGCAAATTATCTTGACTGATCTCAGTGCATACTAGGGAATATGAGAGTTACGAACCTGTCTAGTCTATTCTGGTACTCAGAGAAATAAGTATTCTTGAGGTAATCCCGCCTATCCAAAACAGACATTTAACACACATACATTCTGATTTCACACAGATTTCAGATTATTTATTGTTGTCTGTGTGGTTTTTTTAGGTCTGAAAATATCTGAATGTTTTCTTCAGTTATTTGTGGAGTAAATATATTCAGAAGGAATTCCCACCTATCCAAAAATCCTTTTCACCCATTAATCCCCCTGTCCTACCTTAAAAATGTGGAACGCATTCCTCCAACTGTTGAAAAATGTAAATTAAAACTTTTATTTTACAACAGTTGGGGATTATGTAGAGGGAATGCGTTCCATATTTTAAAGTAGGACAGTGGGATTAATGGGTGGAAAGGATTTTGGATAGGTGGGAATTCCTTCTCAATATATTTAGTCTACAAATAACTGAAGAGAAACTTCAGATTAGACATTTGAGGGAATCCCGGGTTCGATTACTGGTCTGAAAATATCTAAATTTTGTCTTCAGTTATTTCTGGATTAAATATATTGAAACGGAATTCCCACCTATCCAAAATCCTTTCGACTCATTAATCCTACTGTCCTACCTTAAAAATGTGGAACGCATTCTCCCTGCCGAATTCCCAACTGTTTCTGACAAATTCACAGATTTCCGACAGATTTCTAATATTTATGGATTTATGAAAATAAAATTTTCCTCGAAATAAATTATTGCACAGATGTTTTTTTTATTAGTTTTCTCAAAGACTAAGGAAAGAACAATAATTGTGTACAGTCGAGGATTTTTTTTTTCTCACAAATAAAGTTCATTAAAACACTCATTCTCCCTGGAATTCGACATTAATAATTTCACCATTAGAAAACGATATAAATAATTAATATATAAAACAGTAGAAATCAGTACGACTGAATTGAATAATTCAGGAGTCTTTTGTGCCAATACATAATTGAATTTAAATTACAAAGTAATAAATCTGGAAAAATTCATTGAATTTACGTGTTGAGCTTTATGAGACACCAAAGCCTAATCATTAATTATCCTAATAACTTCAATGACCTTTAAATAATTTTCCTTATCAATCCTAAGATATTCACACGTTAGCAATACGCCTATCGTGCATAGTCTTTTTGTTCAAGCAATTTTAAATACAACCTATTTATCATTTTATTAATTATAATAATGTAGCAAAGTTGAGTGACGCGTTCGGACTGATTTCATTTGGATTATCAATAGTTTTCAAGTAGTGGATTTCACTGTGACGATGAGATTCAAAGATTTTGGTATTCAATCGTAATTAAACAAATTAATTCCACATTATTAAACTATCTGTATTGACATCGTCATTACGATATCAAATATGAGTGAATTATTTAGTGTGAACCTAAAGAGGAACCCACCAGACGGAAGTACAATTTAAATCTTCAGTTTCATTATTATTTTTTGTTGATTTTTCTAATCTCAGAAGATGGTGAAATTTATTTCGAGCTTTAAGTGCTCTAGGAACGATTAAAAAAAATTACTATTACTTGTATATAATCACAAGTGGCAGTCAATTCAGTATATAACGCCTACGTAATACTCCTAATTGTTAACAGTAAAAGTGAACACTTTAATTTAAATTCATTCCTCCATTATTTTTAAACTGCCTCAATTTTGCGATCCTCTTTCTCATTGATTTATTTACTTTTTCCACAACTGAATCCAATAAATCCACTCAATAATTTTATACTCTTAAAACTGTGATAAATCAATCGCGTGACTCCTCCTTAACTCTCAGTCCATTCGACATATTTTGTTCATCATCATCGTAATCATCAGTCGTGTTAACATACTTGGCTTTGAATTCAGTCTTAAAATTTACCTGGGCAACTCCATCGTCCCTAAAACGAATATTCCCATTGCCAGTCTTTCCATTTGTGCTACCACCAATTTGTGTCACGTTTGTATGGATCTCATTGAAGTGCTTGTACAGCATTGCGCTAGAGCGAAATTCCATTTCGCAGTTGGTTATTTTACATCTGTAAATGTTTAGTTATTCATTTACTAGTTTTTTCGTGATAATTGGACTATTGATTTTTACCGAAATGATTGACTGTTTTTCGTGGATTGAGAGACATTTGCCTTTGAATTTGCGTGGTTTTCCTGATAGTGCTTCCACAGAGTTGTTACGTTGCTGGCTTGGGCTCCACATCCTGGTATTTTGCATCTGCAATGAGAAAACAATTGAAAAAAAATTATTCATGATTGGTGGAACTGAATTTTAGAGGAGCATATGAAAACTCCACTTGTGGTTGGGCATAGGAAAAGAAAATAAACATGGCGACCAGTGAAATGGTCTGGATTTCCGTTTAATTCTACAGCATCTCGTGAAATTGTTGGAAAGAGTTCATAAAGTCTACAGGTTTTTTGAAAATATTCTGAAGTTATCGAAAAATATTGAAGGAGGTGTACGAACGCACAGACTCAACCAACTAACATGAAATTTTGCATTAAATAAGCTGGGCCACATTCTTCACTTTTGCCATAAGCGCAACCCCAATGCTACATCCAGATTTAAATATCCACCTCTTACATTGCTCGAAAATTTACAATCCATCAGTATAGAACTATCTGGAAATGATACTTGGGGA
>JAPYZM010005589.1:0-10589 GCA_030522845.1 Psyttalia concolor | reverse complement strand
CAGTACTTCTATCGGCAACAGTCCCGCGATGACACATACCGCATCCTCCGAAACTGTCCGATACGCACTTGCAACTCTGAGGGCACTTAGTCGGTAGACTGGTGCGATGTTTCGTCGTCCTTCCTGCAATTGGAGTACATTTCCCCAACTGGGAACAGCATAGGTGAGCACTGAAGTAACCATTGATGACAGCAGTGCTCTTCGCCTTTGTTTAGGTCCCCCGATGTTCTGCATGAGACGCGCTAAGGCGGATCTGACTCGAGATGCCTTGGTCCTGACATGCTCCACTTGCTGCTTGAACTTCAGTCGGGCATCTATTATCACTCCTAGATACCGAATAAACGGTTGAGATGTGATCTCATGGTCTCTGACCGGCAGTGTGATGCCTTCCAAAATCTTTCGACTTGTAATGAGCACCGCTTCCGTTTTCTGCTCCGCGAGTTATAAACCCACTAATTCCATCCAATAACGTATCCTGCTGAAAGTCGCATCGAAGATGGCAGTACTTTGCTCCCGATGTTTTGCCACAATCACTACCGCCACGTCATCCGCAAATGCCACGAGTCTCGCCTCAATTGGTAGTGCTACCTTCAGCATGTGTGTGTGTGTGTGTGTGGGTGGGTGTGGGTGTGAGTGTGTTTTTTTTGTCTGTTGGAGAATGCATTTACGCACGACCACCTGAGGGAGGGGATGGATGATTCCCTCCGTCAAATGAGTGTGTGAATCGGGCCGACTGCCAATACCCACTAAACCCCCTTCAGACAGATTACTAACCTTTCATTCCTCGCGGCACCACTGTGAAGTATTACTTCACAAGGAAGGCCTCAGCTCTTTGCTCTTCCGCTCTTGCCATCTACTGTACATACCCCTAATCTGCAAAGATGTTATGTGTGATTAGGAGGTTCTACATAGATTTCTCAACTATGCTGCAGCCTTGCGCTTGCGTTCCTCAATCCTGAGCTCCTTCATGACTTCCGCCGCGAAATTGCTCTTACGTCCCAGGCTCTCTGTGATGACAGTATCCCTTCCACCAGATTGTCAGGTGACCGCTCTCCTCCGAGTTCAGACTCCCAAGTGCTCCGCATCTCTCTGGAACGGGGGCATTTGAAGAACACATGCTCCACATTTTCATCCACTTCCGGGCAGGCTGGACACTTCGTCGAATCTTCATGCTTTTTTCATAAAGATATCTCTGAAGCATCCGTGCCCAGACAGGATTTGCGTCAGGTAATAGTTCACTTCTCCGTGTCCGCGATTGAGCCAAGCATCCACTTTGGGGATCAGGCGGTGAGTCCATCTTCCCTTGATGGAGTTGTTCCACTCTCGCTGCAGGCTATTTCGCCTCTCATCAGTGGCCAGTTTTTCGGGACTCAGCGCTTTGGATCTTCTGCGCTCATACAGAGCTTTCCGCTCTTCAGACAAGACCTCGATTGGCAGCATTCCCGCGATGACAGACACAGCATCCCCAGAGACCGTCCGGTATGCACTTGCGACTCTCAGGCCACTGAGTCGATAAACTGGTGCGATCTTCCGTCGTGCTTCCTGCAGTTTCAGGACCTTTCCCAGATGGGGATAGCGTACGTGAGCACCGAAGTGATTACTGAAGACAGCAGTGCTCGTCTTCTCTGCTTGGGCCCCCCCATGTTTGGCATAAGACGTGATAAGGTGGATCTCACCTCAGATGCCTTAGGCGCCACGTGCTTTGCTTGCTGCTTAAAGTTCAGTCGTGCATCGATCATCACCCCCAGGTACCGGATGGATGGCTGGGAGGTGATTTCACAAGACCCGACTTGCAGCGTGATTGTCTCAATCTTCTTTCTGCTGGTGATCAATACGGCTTCTGTCTTCTCTTCCGCCAGGCTCAAGCTAACAGAATCCATCCAGCAGCGGATCTTCTCGAAGGTTATACTAAAAACACGCTTCATGTCCTTCAGATGTTTCCTGATGATGACCACGGTCACGTCATCTGCGAATGCGACCAGCTTCGTCCGCGAGGGCAGTTTCAGCTTCAGAAGCCCGTCGTACATGATGTTCCATAAGAGGGGGCCTAGGACCGAGCCCTGCGGTACTCCTCCTGTAACCTTGTACTTTTTGGGCCCAGTCTCCGTGTCATACAGGAGGACTCTTCTGCTGAAATAATCGCAGACCATCCTCTGCAAGTAGCCTGATACGTCTAGTTTGGCAAGAGCCTCCATTATGCAGTCCCACCTGGCTGAATTGAAGGTGTTCTTGATGTCCAGAGTGACCACCAAGCAATACTCTTTAGTGCCATTTAGCCATCCTTCCCCTGCGATCGCTTTCCTCGCAGTTTCAACGACAAGGTTTATGGCATCTAGTGTGGACCGACTTTTCCGGAAACCATATTGATTACCGGCCAGGACGGGTTCCATGGCAGTTTCCATCCTCTGATGGATGATGCGCTCGAGGATCAGCATCATTGCCAGCAATACCGAGCATGCAGAGAGGACGGTAAGATGAAGGTGCCTCCGGTGGTTTATTTCCTTTTGGGGGCAATACCAACCTCTGCTGCTTTGCTTCCACTTGGCAGGAAAGATGCCCTCTCTGAGGCACTCGTTGTAGACATCCAGAAACTGCTCTGGCATGATGTTAATGGCCAGTTTCAACGCGATACTCGGGATTCCATCCAGCCCTGAAGCTTTGGAGTATCCCACTCTTTTACAGGCCTCCACCAGATTTTCTCTAGTGATTTCCGGAAAAATTTCTCCTGCCCATTGTTGAGGGTTTCGATAAAATTCCTGTTGACTTGGGAACAGCGTCTCTACAATTCTCCTTAGGAGCACCGAACACGATGGCGACGTCATTGATTGATCCTTGAGTCGTGTCATCACGACCTTGTAGGCCCTCCCCCATGGGTTGTTCTCCACTTCGGTGAGTAGCTCGCTCCAACATTGCCTCTTGCTGTACTTGATGGCTTTGCTGAGTCTTCGCCGTGCCTTCTTGTACTTGGTCTCTAACTCCTTGAAGTTGAGACTTTTCCTTCCACGCTGAAATGACCTCCTGGCTGCATTGCACTCCTTTCGTAACATAGCGATGGTCTCATTCCACCAGTATGTGTGTGTGGGTGTGTGTGTGTGGATGTTTTTTTTTTTCAGAGGTTGGAGGGAAATCTTCAAAAGATTCTGGTAAAGTGATGTTAAAAGCCAGATCTGAGATTTTTTTTCAGTAAAACCCTTTTTCCTCTCATTACCTCTAATCTTCAGGACCTTCATCCCTCGCGGCACCACTGTTAGGTATTCCTTCCCGAGGAGATTCTCAGCTCATTGCTCTTCCACGGCTTTCATCTCCTGTACATCCTCCTAATCTGAAAAGATGTTATATTCAATTAGGAGATTCCAAAGAAGATTTCTCACCTATACTGTCATTCCTCATTCCGCGCGTTCATTCCTCATTCCTGAGTTCTCTCATGACCTTAGCCGCAAAGTTACTCGTTGCATCCCAGGCTGCCTGCGATGACATCATTTCTTCCACTAGGTTTTCAGGTACGATATTCTTTCCGAGTGTGGACTCCCACTTGCACCGAATTTCTCTGAAGCGGGGGCATGCGCAGGAAACATCAGCCAGACCTGTGCAAATGGAGCACTCTGGCGAATTTTCATGCTTAAATCTATAAAGATAAGCCCGAAAACACCGCCAGATGACGGCCTTGCGACTTCTATCCGTTTCCCATATCTGAGTATTCAGATGTCTGTATGGCTCCCGCGCAGTCTCAATAAGCAGATCGTGTGCGGCCTCACAGTGATTGAGGTTGAGCTGTAATATCCCCATTAGTGTTTTTTGCTCACCTTCTGATGTGCTTCCCTGAAGAGAGGGAATCTGCTGCTGCCGGCAATATGGGTACAGTTCCTCAATGGATCTCTTCCGGCGCATAAGGCACAACGGGCTTGTTTTTCATAGGCAGCAGCTCGATGTTCATCCTCCCCACTCTTTGTACAAAGCCTCGCTCTGTCCACCTGACACTTGGTCAGTCTCTCCACCCGTCGGATTCTTCAGTTCACCCATCCTATGCGAATTTTGCCTTGATCGCCTAAGACTTTCTTTGCGACTGCAGAGGCCACCGTCACTGATGCAGTCTGGGTGCCTCCATCGGCTTTGCGCAGACCTGATGGTATCCGGTGCAATCTTACAATCCACCACAGCTGTGAGTTTCAGGGCGTCAAGCACCTCCTCTTTCGTCGTCAGCTCATCGAGATCCTTGATCTGGAACTCCTCCTGTGGCCCTTTACTGAGGACATCAGCTTCGTCTCCGAGGAGCTTTGCTATGACGTTCTGTAAATTATCAGACTCATTCTCCTTATATTTGGCAAGGATGATCAGCATATCTCCCGTGGTCGTTCGGCGGATATTCTCGATGCAATCACGAGCCTGTTCGGTAGGTATCTATTCCCTTACACGTTTTAGTACTTCGGAGTACTATGTTTTGTCGTTCGGGCGCACTAGCAGTTGGTTTGGAAGGTTGGAGTGACTGCTTGTCAGCCACAGCTTTGGCGACCTTCACTTCATTTTCCTTCTTCTTTTTCTTCGCATCTCTAGTGTCCGTCGGTGGTGACTCTCGTGACTTTCTCTTCACCGTGGAAGCCTTACTGTCGGACAGAGCCGAGCTGCCATCGTCAAGCTGCGAGTCGACCGAGGTAGCAGTGCCCTCAGGTAGCGTTTGCGTCCTGCCGGGAAGAAAAGTTGCCGGTATGATCGTCACGGGCTTCACTTGTCCTGCATGTGCTCCAAGTTGCCTCAGGCGTTTGGCCGAGGAACTAATGGAGCTTAGCAACTCCCTCGCAGGAGCGTTGATGCTCCTTTTCTCTCTCATATAGGCGATGAGGTCAATAATGAGCCGCTCATGCCTATCCCACAACTTGTTCGTGTTCGCACTCGGGCCCTGTCCGGCTTGTTGGGCATACTGTGATTCACCTCTCCTTGTGGCATGTAAGGCCAAGGAGTGCACCTTTAGAAAACGTGATGATTGGCTCTTCCCAGAATCTAAGGAACCAATGTTGGCCACCGGGGCTTTCACCCGATCGGAACCAACGGCAGGATTTACCTCTATGAGAGGAGTTACCGCCTGGGATAATATTGTTTGGTAATCACAATTATCCATTTTCGCTTAGCTGTTAGCGGAGCCACCGCAGGGGCTATTGTAGGGGGCCTACCCTGCGCACCCTTGGTTGAGAGTTGGGCTTCTCTAAACTGCTTCTTGGTCGAGATGAATCCCTTAAGCTCTTCCACCAACGTCAAGGTCCTGCAGTTCCCAGGAGGAGTGTGCGTGTGCATGTGTATGGGTGTATGTGTGTGAGCCGGTGTTTTTTTTCCTTGTCTGTTGAAGAATGCATTTACGCACGACTACCTCATGAAGGGCATAGATCATTCTCTCCATCAAATGGGTCTAGGGCTCGGGCCGACTGCCAATACCCACTAAACTCCCTTCAGATAGATCACTAACCTTTCATTCCTCACGGCACCACTGTTGAGTATTACTTCGCAAGGAAGGCCTCAGCTGTTTGCTCTTCTGTAGTGATCTACGGGACAATTTCTCCTCGCCATTGTTGAGAACTGCGGTGAAATTCCTGTTGACTTGGGAACAACGTCTTTACAATTCTCCTTAGGAACACCGGACACGATGGCGATGGCATTGATTGACTCTTGAGTCGTGTCATCATGACCTTGAAGGGCCTCCCCCATGGGTCGCTCTCCACTTCAGTGAGTGGCCCACTCCAACATTGCTGTCGCAGGCTCTCCTTAGCTTACTCATGATGTTCTGCGCTTCGCAGTCGCATTTACACCAGCAATTGGGTGGTCATCTAGTGCCACCGAATATGAGCCCGGGTCGAAGGTGCTCACTCTCCAGCACGCTGTTGGTTTTCTTTGGTGTTAATGCGACTTTCTGGTTAGAACATATCTCCCATAGCATTGCTCGGTGGTCGCCAGCCATGTAGATATCAGATACTCTCCATGACTGGCTGCTCTTAGCACGGGCGCCACTCACGAAGGTGAGATCCACGATTGAGCTTGCCTCCCCCCGCATGAAGGTTGGTTCATTTCCTTTGTTCAGCAAGATCACGTCCAGGGCCGATATGGCCTCTAGAACAACTTGTCCTTTCGCGTTCGTCACCTAATTACCCCATCCAACTGCCCAGGTATTGAAGTCGCCAGCAATCAGTACGGGAAATTGTTGCTTGGCATCCCCAGTCAGCCTATCCAGGAAGTCTGTGAACTCACCAATGCTTAGGCTAGGCGGGGCATAGCAGCTGTAGAAGTGGATTCCGTCGATTTTTACCTTCACGAAACCATCCGCCCTCAAGATATTTTATAGAGGCCGATTCCTACAAGCCCAGATCACTGCTTCTCTCTTGGCATCAGGAACCCAGGGTTGGCTGTCGAGGTGTCGATATGGCTCCGAGATCATTACCACATCTGGATTCATTCACTTCGTCGATCTTTGTAACGCGGATATACGGGCATTGATCCACCCTATGCGGATTCTGCCTTTCTCCTACAGTTTCGAGGCATCGTCTGCGGCGACTCTGATCACTGTCTTGTGTGTGCCTCCATAAGACTTCCGAAGGGAGTTGATTGCGGTTACGGGGATGCTACCATTTACCCTATCTTCGCTTGGGATGGCCGCCCATATTTCCTCCTTCGTCGTAACTTCATCCAAATCTTTGATCTCCAACTCCGTTTCTGGACTTTTGCTTCCCACTTCTGCAGTACCCTTAAGGACATCTGCTATGGCAGCTTGCAGTCGAGATGAACTGCCAGAGCTGTTCTTTTTGAGAACAATCAGAAGTATGGCAGTCGCTGTTCGACGTATCTTATCCGTACAGTCGCCGGAGTCTCCAACCTCATTGTTTATTTTCCGGAGGATTTCAGCATAGCTTCTCCCTTCCTTCGATGTCATGAGTAATGCATCGGGACGAGTTTTGGGCTGAGGTGATTTTTTTGGCCTTTTCTTCTTCGTTACTTCCTGCCAGGACAGCAGCTTATCTTGTACCTCCCGATGAGCAGACGCCATGTTTTCATGTAGCTCTCGGCCATGCTTCACCCGAGAGTCTGGAATTTTTTCAGCGACGTCTGCTTGCTTTCGCCGTTTTCTCCGAGGCTTCTGCATCTCGGCAGACGGAGGAGTAGTGGTGAGCTCCTTCTTCCTCTTGCCCTTTGCGGAACTCCCATTTATTGGGATGAGATCCCTCTAAGGCGTTCTTCTTGAGCACATTGGCATACTTGCGTCTAAGCGACGGTGTTGTTTGCGACCCTTCCTCTCTTACAGTGGTCGGTTCACTGACCTTTTGGATGATTATATCTTCGATTTTCCGAGAGCTGATGGACTTCGTGTACTTGCTAAAAGTCCTGTTAGCAAGACTGATTAATTCAGCATGTAGATTCCTCTTGATCTTCATGAAAGCATGTATTTCCTCAATAGACTTACCCAGTCCCTCGAGAGATTACGATGTTTTTTGCCTGACAGACCGGAATTCTTCATATTTGAGTGTATCCCGGTGATCTGAATCCCACGGAAATTGCTCATTTCGTCTCACAGCACATGTGGCAGATTGGTTCATGTCATGCAAACGTGATAAGTAGCTCCTACCACAATCCTTAGAGCCGGCGGAAGCCACCGGGGCTTTCACCAGATCGGTACTGACGACAGGCTTTTCCCGTTCGGATGTGCCCGCATGGGTACTTTTTGTTTGCTTATCACTATCCATTTTAATTCTCAGTATGTAGGCTGTTTTAGGGAGCCCACCCGACGCACCCTTTTAGAGTTGGGTTTCTTCAGTGTTTTTTTTTATTTGTGGGGTGGGAGAAAAATGCTCTTTACGCACACCCCCCATCTCTGCGAGTGCGGAGCGTGGGGGGTAGTGCCCGGCTCGGTCAGGTCCTGATGTTATGGACCACGAACCGCCAAAGCTTGTGACCAGCCCAGCTTGGTTTGGTTCGGCAAATTGGCGACCCACACGGATAATAAAAAATCCAACCCCTGTCACTTGCCTCCATCTTCCCCGTGGAACCGCCGCTAGGCATTACAGTACGGGGGGAGGATTCAGCCGAAGGTCTTCCTCTACTTGGTCCAACTTGGCGCTTTCTTCCTCTCAGGTTGAATTTGCGTACTTCTTCTTATTTCTTTCGCATTCGGCCTCGCATAACTCCTTTAGAACTTCCGCCGCGAATACGCTAGTTGCCTCCGACGCTGCTACCGAGGACAGCATAGCTTCCACCAGATTCTCTGGCTCAATCTTATGACCATGCTACGTCCAGAGCGCTACGGTGCAAGTTGAAGCGCGGACACGTGAAGAAGACGTGCTCCGCATCTTCGGCGATTCCTGGGCAGGTCGAACACTCCGGTGTTTCCTCATAGCTGAACCCGTGTCCTGAAAGCATCTGTCAGGTAGTAATTTACTTCGCCGTCAGGTCGGTTGATCCATTTATCCAACACCGGGATGAGGCGCTGAGTCCATCTGCCTTTGGTCGAAGCGTCCTACAGCAACTACCATCGATGCAGGCTGTTGGCCTTCTTATTTCTCTTCAGCTCAGCTGCGCTTAGCGTTTTTCTCCCTTTTTGGCAATAGAGATGTCTTCGTTCCTCGGCGAACACCTCTATGGGCAGCATCCCGCTAATAACACTTACAGCATCTTCTGACACTGTTCTGAATGCGCTCGCTACTCTAAGGGCACTCAGCCTGCAAACAGCGGCCACTTTA
This sequence comes from Psyttalia concolor, assembly GCA_030522845.1. Taxonomy (NCBI): domain Eukaryota; kingdom Metazoa; phylum Arthropoda; class Insecta; order Hymenoptera; family Braconidae; genus Psyttalia; species Psyttalia concolor. The sequence continues at coordinate 1,878 of JAPYZM010005589.1, read as the reverse complement.
CGACGTGTGTGCTGTAGCAGCAGTGCGTCAGCCCAGATGGTGATGCCATATGTGAGAACTGATGTGACAACAGATGCCAGCAACGCTCTTCTCTTCTGCTTTGGCCCTTCAATGTTCGGCATTAGTCGCGACAGGGCAGTCTCTACTCGCGATGCCGTGGCGCCAACGTGCTCCACTTGTTGCTTGACGCTTAGTCGGGTATTAATCATCACTCCGAGATATCGTATGGACGGCTGGGACGTGATTTCATGGTCCCCAACTTGCAGGGTGACCGTTTCAATTTTTTGCTGACTTGTGATTAGCACCAGGCAGTATTGCTTTGTTCCCCATTTCCACCTTGCTCCAGATATTGCGTTTCGTGCTATGGAGACTAGATTGATAGCATCAAGAGTGGATCGGCCCCTACGAAAACCGTATTGGTTTTCGGCTAGTTGGGGTTCGACCACCTCTTCGATTCTCTTCTGAACAATGTGCTCCAATATCTTTCCAGCCGTGTCCAGCTGGCAAAGCGGGCGATAAGATGAAGGTTCATCCGGGGGCTTCTTCCCCTTCGGGATAAGCACCAGTTTTTGCTGTTTTCACTTTGCTGGGAAAATTCCCTCTCGGAGACATGCATTATAAACGTCCAGAAAAATTTCTGGCGCTGTTTGAATTGCGGCTTTCAGGGCCCCATTCGGGACTCCGTCTAGCCCTGGTGCCTTGGCATTGCCGAATCTGCTACATGCTTCTAGCAGTTCCTCAGATATCACTGGTGGAACCGCATCTGCATTGTATTTGTCGATAGCGATGTTAATCTCCGGTTGTTGCAGGAACAATGTCGCGGCGATCTTCTGCAGGAGCTCCGCGCACGTAGGCGATGGCATGGGCTGGATTTTCAGCCACTTGATGACCAGTTCGTACGGTCGACCCCATGGGTCCCCCTCGACCTCATCGAGAAGTTCGTTCCACAACTGCTTCTTGCTGCTCTTGATCGCTCTGTTGACTGTCCGACGTGCCTCCTTGTACTTCCTTTCGAGTTCTTCCGAGTTGGGCTTTTTTCGGCCTCGCTGTGCCTGCCTCCTCACTCGGATGCACTCCTTGCGTGAGGTGGCGATGGTATCATTCCACCAGTATACTGATGGACGCTTCCCCATACAGCGCTTCCTGGGCATAGATGCGTCACAGGCCTCAGTGACCCTCCTCATCACTTCCAGCACTTTTTCTGTGGCATTGCGTCCACAGATCGGGCCGTCATTGAACATCATTTGGAATGCTCGGTTGTCAAAGACGTCTGTCTTCCATCCAACAGCGTTGGTCTTGTTGGGTTCTTTTGCAATCTTCGGCGTGGTGGATACCGCCCAGAAAATCGCGTGACAATTGCTATTGGGAAGTGCTGCTTCGCGTCATTTGCCAGCCGGTTCAGAAAGTCTACAAACTCAGCGGCGGATAAGATAGGTGGAGCATAGCAGCTGTAGAAGTGAATTCCACAGAGCTTAGCTCTGATAAAGCCGTCCTCCGCTACGCTGGCATCATTCTGGAAGGGTTACTTGCCGCAGGACTAGACAATGGCCTTATCGGTGGTATCCTTCTCCCATGATTGACCATTGAGGTGTCTATATTGTTCAGAAATCAAAGCAAGATCAATCTTCAACTCCCGCACCGACTGTGTGAGAAGGTCGTGTGCAGCCTCACAGTGATTGAGATTGAATTGTAATGTCCTCATCACATTTAATGCAGTCCTTCGAATGGTCAATTACACTCTTGCACTTGCTGGCGACGTGTCCGAAGGCCCAGCACTTAAAGCACTTCAGCGGTCTCCTTCTGACTTTAATTCGGCAATTTACCCAACCAATCTTGATTTTGCCATGTTCTCCGACAATCTTCTTGGTCATCGATGCT